>JAVKPL010000726.1:0-15226 GCA_032173675.1 Gastrolobium villosum
ACAACAACTCACCAATACACTCCCATCACATTTTCAAAATTCAAAGTCTTGACACCCAAAAATTTCACTAAGTTAAAAATCAACTTTTTTCCTCAATAATTTTTATTGCATTTCTAGCTTTAATGCATCATTCTAAGACATTATCATCTAATAGACATTTCCCATTTGAGCTCTCTAACACAACATATCACAAAATCCCTCTTTAGGGTCCATAATCCAAATTCAAAAATCAACCAATGAAATGTTGAAATAACTTACCCAATTGCATGGTATATGGCTCCACCTAAGCATACTCCACCATTGGAGCATGAAAAAGCTTCATGAACATCAAAAATCCTCACAAAACCGCAACTGAAATGGGGCTAGATCTCTTCACACACTCACTTTCAAGGCTAAACAAGGCTACCAATGGATTCAGAAGGTGTTTTCCATCAAGTTTCAACACAAGAATCACTTGATTTGGTGTTAAAATGACTAAGTTATGATAAAATGAAAATTGGAAGTGGAAATGGTGTTTTGGGAAGGGGGCTGCGGGTTTGCTCATGAGGGAGGAGTAAAATGATGATGAATAGTGTCCTAGGGTGATGTGGCTTAAGTGGTTTAAGTGGGGTGGGTCCCACCGCCACCTCACGCGATTTCAAACTCATCCGAATTTCCCTCCGATTTCACTAAACATCCATAATTTCAAAACTTATTTAGAAACTCTAATTTTTAATATTGACCATTGTCCTTAATTATATTTCATCAGATGAATCCGGAGTTTTCCGGTCATTCGGAGAAAACACTGTTTTACGCTATTGCGCGCGCTATCGGCACGCTTCCCCAAACAGACTTAATTCCATCAAAATTTATCAAAATTCATATTTCCTAACTCTATAAACCATTTATAACTCATATTTGAAACCTAGAGCTCAAAATTCCACTGGCACGTTTTACGGTGCAATATGACTGCGGTATTTTTACCCGCGAAAAACACTATTCACTGATTTTTCTGAAACTTGCCTATCCACTCAATTTTTCGTTCTGAATCCATTTACAGGCTTATTTTTATCATCTGAGACCTCCTGCTCAATTTTTTACCTTCCTAGGGTTGCGTGTTGGCTAATTACCGTTTTGCCCTTTCTTTGTATTTTGGCCTAATCTTTAGGATTTTCACTAATCCTTCACTTAATTTCTCACTTAACACTTTAGTTACTTATTTTAGAATTGTGAGGTGTTATAATCACCCCACCTTTTAGAATTTTGTCCGCAAAATTACATCTTAACGGTCCCGTAACACGGGGTGTAATCGAAAATCTCATTTCTGCGGTATCCATGATTACTTTGTCCTTTACAAACTTGATAACTCTGGGTATCTGACCCCTTAACTCATTATACCTTTCACTGTTTCCTTAAACCACTGTTGCCTTTTCACTCACTGTAATTCATCATATACTCATTTTACACTTGTCATTTATGGCGCCACGACCTTCAATTCGCAATAATTTAAGCTCTTCACGGCTTACGGTTACACTTTCACCAATTCATCGGTAATAGACGACCACATTACAATTTGTCTGTCTCACTTTATCTCATTTTCATCTTCATCTGCCTTTCTGACTTAATGTCGTTCCCAAACATCTCTAGTTGTTTCCATGATAGACTATAACTGTTTTCATGTATCTTCTCACTTTCTTTAGCACTTAACTCTTTTTGTTGTTCTCGCTGTTTCAACCATACTCAGACATACTAGTCCTTTCCATTACTGTTACTGCTCTTACGATTTAGTTGTTTTCTTAGCTTTCACCGAAGCACATCCTTTCTAATTTCAAGGGCACTTTGTCGTTTCTTATGATTCCGACTCACATTGAATGCTACACTCATATACTTTATTTTTCCTTGTCACGTGTCTTTACCTCTTCTTAGGTAATCATAACCATATCTTTCTCTTCATGATACGAAATTCACAATCCTCACAATCGTTTATATCTTCGATTAACCTTTTAAGGTTCTTTAACCACAATACACTCCTGAATTTTTCTATCTACTAATCATATTCATTATTGACACTCACTGTTACTATCTTTATTTACTAACCATCTCAACTTTATTACTCAGTCAGCTCAACCCCATACTCAGACCTCTCACAATCTAAACACAACACTCATCGATGACCTCCATATCGAGGACTCATGCTTAATATTTTCACCCACTAACTATTTTCAACTTTCATTCCACTTCGATGTTACCACTTAATCTTATGTTCCACTCATTTATACTACTTTCTCGTAATCATCATCATTTAATCCTGGATGTCAAACTCAAAACACTATTACTTTACAGCTTTACACACTTCCACTAAACACTTTGGAAGGAATCAATTTCCGACCCACTTCACTATTAACTGATGGACTATTCAAAATGCCATACCATTCATATACAAGTCCTATTCACTAGGAATCCTTGACACTCAATTATCAATTCACTTAAAATTTATCCCATCATTGTCACTACTTCTACAATTTACCACCAGCTGGTATATCAGTCTCTCAGAATATTTAAAGTTACCACAAACACTCATCCATACGTCATTAGTACTTAGTCAGAACATCATCAACACTGTGCATTTTCCACACACTTCCACTATAAGTGGCATATGCAATTATATATAACACTTCTCAATCTACTTTACCAGCAAAACCAAATTATTCACTTCTTGGTAATCAATTACAACTATAGTTCCCATCTATTAATACACGTTCGCACTTGACTCTATTTCAATTTATCTTTTCCTTAGGGCTCACACTTTACTGTTTTAACCTGAAATCTTGATCATCACTAGCCTTCCTAGAAGGACACTTACTCATTCTGTCAACTTTAACTCACGTTATTATCCATTTTTGGTCATAAGACGAGGGTTCCAACTAAATTGCTACCTCACTTAGAGACAAAATTTATTTCCTCAGACTTACTTTACACCCACAATAGTGCTTCACTATTACACTTCGAAGTTCTTACACACTAAGCCACAACTCTTATATCCAAACCTGACATACTATTGTCCATTTACAAATATATAACCTCGCATCTTGCGTTAACCATATGGAAAAACTCTCCCAATACAGTGGGTAACAACATTAACAGGTTTAACCCCTCGAGCTCTTGCTGTCCTAAGGGCCCCAGATGCCATGACTCACCGATCAGAGAATCCACCCATATGATCCATGCCGTAAAAATGACTTACTACTAGCTGTCTCTATTCTAAGGCATCCCCCAAATGTTTATTCTTTGAGCAATTACATAAATTATCTCCACCATACTAACCGTTACACCAATGTGGAATACTTCCTCGTTTCTCATTACTCATATCAAATACTACTAGTCTCCGGGAACTTAACCCGCACCGAGATAGCTATACACTCCTGGCACATAGGCCCCCACTGAGATCTCCCTACTATCAAATCATATTACATGCCCCCAGTGCACAGAGAAATTTATTCTCATAATACATCTGTATATAACAGCAAACTGGTACACCGTGCACTCCCGATCACACATGAACCCAGTCCATTTGGTGTCTGTATCACCTCTGTATATAACGTCAAAACTGTTCTGTATTACCACATGGGCTGCCCCCATAATCTTAGTAGTAGTGGTATAATATACACCTGTTACATATAAGTTAATTCATCTTACTCTCTCGTGTCATTCTTCTCACTGGTAGTTTACTTTCGTTTCGGTTACCCCTCTGACCTGGTTTATAACATAATCACGGTTATAATAATCCACATTCTCTTCGTAATTTCGTACACGTTTTCTAACTCGTAATAGTTCCTTCTGTCTTGTTACCGTTCAGTCCGTAGTCCATTATCTCTTCCTTGCTTATTCTTCTCACAGATTGTTTACTCTTTTACTTTGACTAATCACTTGCCATGGTTCATAAAATAATCCCTAATCCATAATTGCTAAATTTTCTCAAAGTTCTGTACACATCTCACATCTCTTAGTATAAGTTTCACATATCCCATCACACAGGGATCTTCCAATCATTTCCATCGAATCACAGATAACTACTTCACCTCAATCCTTGCCCTGAAATTTACATTAACCCTTTGCACTCAAAACTACTCGTCTGTTCTTGCACTGACGATTATACCTCAGCTCACTAACAATTCTTATCATTTTCATCTTGACATCACACATTAACTCTTTTGCCGACCACATAATTCCACACTCTCTGCACACTTTACACATCAGTTCTTTCGTTAACCTCTTACTTTCGCACTTTGTTGTCACTTGGTTCGTATACTAATCACTTGATTTCACATTACGTTGTACCTTAGCTCATTCATTCACTAATCATACCATCTCACCTTATTGTTATACAACAATAACCCACAAACTCATGCCATCGTTCTAATCCACTGCCTGCTACGGCTCACATAACATACGCTCTATACTGTAGAGCAACTCATCAATTTTCCTGATCACCTCCACCCTTGGTGGTTGTAAAATATCCCTTTACCTCGAAAATACCTCTACTCCGTCTGTCCCTCCTTATCAAATACCAATATTTTCATAAGCGCACTACTCTTAGTAGTACTTATACATATACCATAAGGTCATAATTTCTTTACAATTCTCATTACTTTCGTACAATGATTGTACATCTCAACCATCCTGTTCCTTTATTACTGATACGCTTGCCAATATGAATCGACCTCCACTAACTGCAATAGTGTCTTCATGGTACATAGATCTTGTGTCATCCATGGCAATTCCTTCACTTTTCCTCATACCTATTACACATAATAATATACTCATCCTTAGTTCACCTCACTTGTGTTTAGTCAACACTACCTCTTTATGGAATTTACTCCCATATTTCAATATCTCTCACATTATCAATCTATCAGCATCATACTTTCAAGTGGTCAAATCTCGTAGGGTTACTCATCACATATTCTATTTGTTTCTCTGCTTGGACCATCCCAATTCATTCAAGTGCACCGCACTTGTCCTGGTCTCATAACTGCTAATCAAACATGACGTGTTTAACTCACGCATACGAATATTTGTTCCCTTTTCTCAATAATTCTTCAGGTTCAAAACCTCTCGCCTTGATGAAGTCTATTCACCAAGACCACTTGTACATAACTGTATTACTATACTACACATACATATACTTGGAATTTCACCAATCTCATAAGCTCATCACTGTTATATGTTTATCTTTCATAGTACTGCAAGGTTCGTCTAGGCTCATATTGTACATATCATAGATTGTATACCACTGTTGCTTATAATACACTTTTCTCTGGACTTTCATCGAAGTCAGATATAATATTTATGTCTGTTCTTTTATGCCTACTAATATTCATACTTGACTTACTGCCGTCCTTTGTCCATGGAGCAGTTAACACTGCAGCCACAACATCGGGCTAAAGACTCACACCCGGTGCTTCAAAGTTACTACGCAGGCTTCTTACGATGACCACAGATGTAACACAAAGGAATGGGTTGATCAGACCCACACTAAGGAATTACACATACAGTAATCGATAAGAATCTACATACAACTATGTAGCACATAACACATCTATATACATTTTCAGAGTTCCCTAACAAAACTGCTCTGATACCATAAAATGTAACAGCCCGTTACGTACCGGTATTGTTAACATTAATTATGATATTAAGCGCAGTTACAATCACAGCAGTTCATTTATAAAAATGAGAATAAACTTTTTCCGATTATTACGCGAACAGTAAAAGTATAAAAAGCGTAATAATAAAAAGCTGTGACCGTAACTGAAACACTAGCGGAAGACTTGCTTAACTATTTATACACTTTATTTTATTACCTACAAGATACTAAGGGGTTCCCATAAACCCACTTAGCCAATTCCTCACTTTTACGTTTTTACCACTTAACTGGACTTGCTAATTTGTTTTTCTACGAACACAAAATAAAAATCCAAACTTAAACTCCACGTTATCTTTTTTCCTTATTCAATTACCTTTCTAACAAGCTATCACACACTCGATTCCGAGCTCGTGAGCTCCGGTTATCGCCGTTTGAAGTTGGACCAACAACATTGCCAACCAACTCCAAAACAGCCTAAAACCTCCAATCTTCACGGAATAAACTGCACCTAACCGCCAAGCCACTGTCTCTCAAATTTCTACACCATAAACTAGACACCTTAAACTTCGATTTGATATACCGTATGCTTAATTTGACCAAGTAACGAAGCGGGAATAAATTTCCCAAACAGACCCAAAAACAGACCCCATGTACAGGCCATAACAGGGCAGAAACTTCCCCTGCCTGCACAGGGCTTCACACTTCACTAAAAATCCTAAGATTTTGACACAATGTAGGGGACATCCTAAGCTTCAAAATGGCGTATGGCACGTCCCAATCGGACCACTATGGAGAGAGATACGCTCCTCCAAAGTTCACCCAAAAACTGCCAATTCTACAGAAAATTCGCCGGAGTTTCCTTTGTATTTCCAATAATCCCCAAATTTGCATAACCTGTTTAACATCACTAATACACCTGAAATCCAGCAAAATCCAATGGGTGGCACACACAAGGTCCAACAATGCCTTGGGGCTCTTACAACCCAATCCAATATACACTTAAAACATATGCAGTTTACTTTTCAATCCTTTATAGTTTTAATAACTAACATTCAAATTCATGCATAAACCATAATGCAGATAATCATAAACCTACAATAGGCCTAAAGCCCTTCCATCATATTACATACATCCATGGTACATTTACAACACTGGATTACATTTACATTTACAACTTTAACTTCAAACTACAATTATTTACATATTACATTTCACTTGCCAAATAAATCCATAAACTAAAATGACATGATATCTAAACTTTACACCACTGCTCCACTCGTCATCATGCGGGCTTCTTGCCCGCTGCTCCGTATCCACTGATACATCCTGAAATAATGCCCCGAGACGGGGTGAGATATACGGATATATCTCAGTAACCAAGAGGTTCTGGAGAAAACTCCGCCCAATGGTTCACTTCGATGTATATAAATAACATAAAACAACATCACTGTTATAAAACGGGATAAAGCAAGGGATTTAGAGAAAGGGGGAAATATCAGAAACAACTACGACATGCGGGATGGTAGCTACCAATACCACGACATGTCCTCGGCTATACGCCTATGGGTACTACCCCTGGCGTGTTCAGAGAACAACCCACCAAGGTACCCCTTCCAACCATATACACCCGAGACAAACCTAGTGTGCTCCTATCCGGATAACACACCACGACCCTGGGTCAACTGGAACTCCCTCTCGGAGACCTATCCAGTGGCAGTCCGGAAACACTTGCCCGAAGGCTAAAAATATCTACTGGCCAGAGATCTGGTACATAAGTACCCACTGTGATAATGCACATGCATGCTCATGCTGTTCTACACTACTCATACACACTTCCTACCGTTGCCATCAACTAGCAAGGTGGAACACAAAAAGGGGAACAAGCCCCAGTACCAAGAGGTTACCTTATACTTTTCCACTAAGCTCCGCAGCAGCTTAACTCACAGCTTGGTACACAAGGAATGCCTACATAGAGGACATATCCAATCACTTAGAAATTCAAACAACACATGAAATTTCACAATTATGCATGTGTTAACCACTTCACTTACCTCAATCCACTTGGTTCAAAACCAAGGGCAATCCACTGTTTCACTGTTCCAAGTTTATATCCATGTACGGCAACCTATACAACCATGCATAGCCGTCAGTTTACGTCAAATTACGACAAAACGTAAAAACACCAAAATCCTCCTTTTTCCCACTAGGTGGTTCAGCCATATTAGTGTTATTTAGGGATTTATTTTTCTAAATTTTCTTTCTCATTTTATTACACTTCAATAGGTTGCCAAAAGGCTAATTCAATCGTCATTTCTCCGTTTTACGTCTTTTACGCATCGTTTGCTAAATCTTTCACTCTAGGCTCTTTTATGCCAAATGACACCACTCATTATTTTTCATTGATTCTTCCACTTTACAATCACAACACAACCCATCTAATTACCATTTAAAGCATGAAACATCATCCATGCAATTTACACAATATCATTTTACCTCTTTTTGCCTAAAGGCCGATTTGCTCACTAATTCACATCCAAGGAATTTCCATCAATTTTAACCACTCCACACCTCATATCATCCTATTATATCATCATACAATCATACAACAACTCACCAATACACTCCCATCACATTTTCAAAATTCAAAGTCTTGACACCCAAAAATTTCACTAAGTTAAAAATCAACTTTTTCCTCAATAATTTTTATTGCATTTCTAGCTTTAATGCATCATTCTAAGACATTATCATCTAATAGACATTTCCCATTTGAGCTCTCTAACACAACATATCACAAAATCCCTCTTTAGGGTCCATAATCCAAATTCAAAAATCAACCAATGAAATGTTGAAATAACTTACCCAATTGCATGGTATATGTCTCCACCTAAGCATACTCCACCATTGGAGCATGAAAAAGCTTCATGAACATCAAAAATCCTCACAAAACCGCAACTGAAATGGGGCTAGATCTCTTCACACACTCACTTTCAAGGCTAAACAAGGCTACCAATGGATTCAGAAGGTGTTTTCCATCAAGTTTCAACACAAGAATCACTTGATTTGGTGTTAAAATGACTAAGTTATGATAAAATGAAAATTGGAAGTGGAAATGGTGTTTTGGGAAGGGGGCTGCGGGTTTGCTCATGAGGGAGGAGTAAAATGATGATGAATAGTGTCCTACGGTGATGTGGCTTAAGTGGTTTAAGTGGGGTGGGTCCCACCGCCACCTCACGCGATTTCAAACTCATCCGAATTTCCCTCCGATTTCACTAAACATCCATAATTTCAAAACTTATTTAGAAACTCTAATTTTTAATATTGACCATTGTCCTTAATTATATTTCATCAGATGAATCCGGAGTTTTCCGGTCATTCGGAGAAAACACTGTTTTACGCTATTGCGCGCGCTATCGGCACACTTCCCCAAACAGACTTAATTCCATCAAAATTTATCAAAATTCATATTTCCTAACTCTATAAACCATTTATAACTCATATTTGAAACCTAGAGCTCAAAATTCCACTGGCACGTTTTACGGTGCAATATGACTGCGGTATTTTTACCCGCGAAAAACACTATTCACTGATTTTTCTGAAACTTGCCTATCCACTCAATTTTTCGTTCTGAATCCATTTACAGGCTTATTTTTATCATCTGAGACCTCCTGCTCAATTTTTTACCTTCCTAGGGTTGCGTGTTGGCTAATTACCGTTTTGCCCTTTCTTTGTATTTTGGCCTAATCTTTAGGATTTTCACTAATCCTTCACTTAATTTCTCACTTAACACTTTAGTTACTTATTTTAGAATTGTGAGGTGTTATATAATGAACTAGAAAAATTATTTTGGTAAAAGAACAATGATGTAAATGAAATTCCCTATGAGGGGAAATGTGAAGAGATTGTCTCTTTGGCGTGTCGTTGGATGCTCAATGTGGTAGGGGATTCATGATGGGGTCCCGGTGTGCAAGTTATACCATGGCACAGACGTTGTTAATAATGTGACAATTAATATTGTCCTGGGTTTCCCCTTGTGGATTGAATCCTAAGAGTTGTTGCTCTTGGAAGTCCCAGGCGAGCGCTGCTCGAAATTGAAATTTATCTGGTGGTCCTGATGCACTGAATGCATGGACGGTTAAATGAGGGCACTCTTGGTGTCATAGTGAAATATTGAGAGTAAAAGTGATGCTATGTTAAGGAAGTGGATCTTCCACAGTGTCGAGCATGGTTGCTATGAGTCATGATGGACAATGGATTAGGACTGTACCGAACATGGGTACTGTTATGAATTGAAAGTTTTGTGTCAAAGTATGAGAAATATTTTGGAATTATGTGAGGATGATTATGTTATGGACTAAGACTAATGACTAGTCAAGTGAATGAGTAGAATGTTGAGAAAAGAACCATATTGGAAAATTATAGTGGATGGTGCAAAAATAGGATACATCTAGTATACCATTATGTATCTATATAAGAATTTGTTTGCCGTTATATACGGATTTGATGTGAATGTGTTTATCCTTGTGTGGCTTATATGCCCGGATTATGTGGCTATCTCCGTATGGATGATGTTCCCGGAGATTATTATTATCTTATATAAGTAGTGTAGTGTGAGGTAGAACCTTGTGTTAGTGGGACTGTTAGTACAGCCTATGGCATGTTACCTCTTCTTGCGTGAATTATAAGGACGGATTCTCTGATTGGTGGGGCATTGCACCTGGGGCCCTTAGGACAGCAAGAGCTCGAGGGGTTAAACCTGGGATGTTCTTACCCATTGCATTAGAGGATTGTATCTTGTGAGGAACGCAAGAGGTGAATTTGGATAACTGTAAGTGAACAGTAATATGCCTAATATGATGAAATGTGAGAGGTGCCATGAGATGGCAGTTTGAATTATAGAATTGAGCACTCGGAGATGTGCATGAGTGTATACCAAGTGTGGTAGTATGAATTGTGGTTTACGGAAATTGTGAAAGGAATTATTGGATTGTCGCCCTATGTGAGGGAATGGAAGATTGATTAGTGATGATGGATTGAGTCAAAGTTTTATGGAAAGGCTTGTGATGGTGAGATGCTAAGCTAAGTTGGTGGCCTGAGTGGCCAAGGATTTTGATAAGTGATAAATGATGATATAGTCAAGTAAGAAAATGTGATACTAGTTGTTAAATAGAAATGTATTTGGTAAAATAAAAGGTTGATATCTCTGCCCTGGTGGTAGAGTCACTGATGGAGTGTATGGAAGCAAATTATGGTGAGAGATGTGTTGAAAATACACAATGTTGACGTTGTTCTTGGCTAGGTACCAAGATATATGGTTGAGTGTGCTAGTAGTACTGTGAATAGTCCGAGGGACTTGTGTAACAACTGATATGAAAGTAATGATAATGATGGATTTAGTCCTTGTGGCATGATAAATAGGCCTTGAAGATCCCTATGTGATGGGACAGATATGAGGGAGAGATGATATGTGACCTTGGAGTGATACATACTGGTTGAATGAAATGATAATGAAGGTGAGGTGTATTGAATGAAATGATAATGAAGGTGAGGTGTATTGAATGAAATGATAATGAAGGTGAGGTGTAGTGAATGAAATGATAATGATGAAGGTGAGATGTATAGAATGAAATACATGTGAGATTGATAACAGGAGTATGGAAGGGTAAATAAAGAAAAATGATAATGGAAACCTTAGGCATGTTGCCTCTAAATGGGAGAAATCAGTGATGAACTATGTGTTAAGTTCGGAGATGATTAGTTGAAATCGTAAGTATGATCTAGTGTATGAAAATTCATGAGTGAATTCGTGATGAAAGCGTTGAAATGACTGATGTGAGGTATGAATTGTAATGTGTGGTCCATTGGGGACCAGATAAAGGTCTTGAGATAAAGATTCACCATTGTGTTTTAGTGAAGTTGGTGGACTTGTAAGGATAAATTGACTGTTGAGCACAAAGATGGTGCTTGTTAAAGATAAAGTGCTGAGGTGAAATTGTACATTATAGGTGGAGAACATGAGAAAGAAAATGGTGTATATACGAGTTGTGGCTAAGTGCCAAGAATGGGGATTTGTCCCTCAGAAAATAAAGGTATAGTGAGCGTGAACTGGATGATTACTCGGTGAGTTGCACTGAGAGGCTGTTAGATTCCATAATAGTGTTTCATGTGGAATAAGAAATGTGAAAGAGATTGATGACAAGAGTTAATACTCCGTGGAGATAAAAATTCAAAGAAGGAAAATTGTGGCTGTATTGTGCCAGTAAGTATTAGTTGCCCGTGTGGCACAGATTGAATAGGATGTAGCATAACCCTATGGGTATATGGGTTGATATGTTAATTTGGTAGGAAAACCTGCCAAGGGAAAATATGGGCTATATGTGCTAGGTAGCCGGACTTGTAAAAAAAAAAAAAAAAAATTGAAAAGCATATGAAAAGAAATTGGCTTGGTAAAGCAGAGAAGTGCACAACTGTGTGGTGCACTCCGGTTGTTCACATGTGGTGTCACCGGTTGATATGGAAATTGGGAAGGACTTGAGGTCTCCCATTGGGCCTTTGAAAGGCAAGGTCATTGTGAAATGGGGCTGAAAAGCCAAAAGATAAAAATACAAACAATTATTTTGGTGTCCGCGCACTGATGGAGCTTCTTGGGTACGGGGGACTGAGATTCTATGGCTGTATCCCGAGTTAGCATATGTGCATAGTTGATTTTGCGGACAAAATTCCTAAAAGGTGGGGTGAATATAACACCTCAGAAAATTAAATGTGAATTTATGTGATAAAATATGGGTTTAAAAGGGAAGGATTAGTGAAAATCCGAGAATTAGGGCCAAAATGGGCTAAAAGGGCAAAATGGTAATTTGCCAAAAACGTGAACCGAGGCATGAAAAATGGAGTTAGAGATTTAATATGGCAAAAATAATGCTGGGAATGGAATCAGGACGGAAAATTGAGTGAATAGGCAAATTTGGGAAAAATTGATGAATAGTGACTTTTTAAGTGAAAGATACTGCGGTACGAGTGTACCGATAAGTGTGAAATTTTTATGAGAATTTTGAGGAAAGAAAAATATGTCATGGACTAGAAAAATATGTAGATTAAGAATATATGATCAGAATTTTTATCGGGATGAAAGTTAGATCGCGTGTGGACACGCGGGGCCAAAACCCACTTGACCCCACGCCTCCCTCCTCTTTTCTTCTTCTCTTTTTCTTCCCTCACCCGTGCCTTTCCCTGCCATTGAAGAGCCAAAACCCATTTCTTCCCATTTTCACCAATTCTTCGTTTCTCCACCGAATCGCTTGGTTTTGGTGTTGAAATCTATTGTAAACAACCTTCTAAAGCCATTGGTGGTACTCTTAAGCCATGAAACCACCTCCTTGGGGCGAAAATGGACAAACTCAGATCCGACCCCTTTGATGTTCTTGGAGTTTTTGGAGTTTTTGGATCTCCTTTGGATTGATGGAGCCTTGGTGGTGTTCCTACACTAGATGGTGAGTATATTTGTGGTACTTTTGTGGTTGATTTTGTAGATCTAGAAATTATGCTTTGAATCTTTAATCTTAGATGTGTGATGATAGAGAGCTCAAATGGAAAAATGCTATTAGATGAAAAGGCCTTAGAATGATGTATGAAAGCTAGAAATGCTATGACAAATTTTGGTGAAAAAGTTAGGTTTTTAACTTAGGAAAAATTTGTGGAAATTTCATGAAAATGGGTAATTGATGTAATTGAATAATTGAATGGTGGACCGTTGGTATAGGTTGATAATATGATTACATGATTAGTGTGAGTGTTAAAATGAATTGAAAAGCCTTGGGGCATACCTTGTGAGGAATCCGAATTATGATGAAAATTGAGGAAAAATGATATAAGAATGTGTGATTCATGAAATAATTGGTAATTTGGTCTATAAAAGAGATTGAAGTAAAATGAATGATTATTTGAGATTTAATGTTTGATTTGGAAATGGATTGATAATCATGTTGTGGATTATCTAGGTTGCCTCTTTTGGACGCTTTGGAAGCGGGTAAGCTTGGAGCTTACGTTTGGAGCATGGGCTCGGTATTGAGGTAACCTTTGGAACTGGGGTTTAGCCCTTGTGTGCTCCACCACACCTAGTGGATGGTTGTGGTTGGATTATGTGGTTATGACATTGTGTGATTGTGTGCTTGTATGCATATTACTTGATTTTGTGAAAATTGTTTGGTCACTGGCCAGTTGACGTGTGTGGAGTTTGGACATCCGCTGGATCATTTCGTGACGGAATGCCAGTTGGAATGTGCCATGGAGTCGACTCTGGGAGCGACGCCAGGATGATCCAAACGGGGACGTCCGCCGGATAGGGCTCATGAGGAGTTCCGGTTGGGTATTGCCATGGAGTCTTCTCAACCATGGGAGAGGCGCCAGGACTGTCTCGGGAGTTATATGATGGAGTCCTTGAACATGAATCCATGAGTGGATGTTCTCGGGTTGTCTCCAGTTGGTGGGTGATATTGCATTGCTTGCATATTGTATGATGTTATATTTGCACATTGAGTGAGCCATGGGGTGGAGAAACCTCCAGGGCCCTTGGTTTACTGAGATATATTTATATATCTCACCCCGTGTTTTGGGGCATCATTTCAGGTCAGGTTGAGCCTGGAAGAGTGGAGCATGAGGTGCATATTGGAGGCACAGCATGTTGAGGACTTGGTTGAGACACATCTTGCATATGTTTTATGCTTTAGACTTAGGCCATGAACTTGTGCATGTTGAAAATGCCATGCTTGTATGTTCATGACTACTTGTTAAGTCTTTCAAATTGATGTATATGTATAACCTTGGAAATTATTGTATATTTGAGTGAGCATGGGACTTGTCCATTGCCACATTCATTGTAATTGAAGCCTTGGTGAATATGTTGTAAAATGGACCATATTTGATGTAAAATGGCCATTATGTTAAAGACTTTGTATACAGGGGACGAAAAATTAGCTACTGTCTTCACTGGTAATCGATTACTGGAGCTTGGTAATCGATTACCATGTGAGGTAATCGATTACCCAAGGTTGGTAATCGATTACCAGAACAGAGGAGGTCAAAATTTGGCTACTGCCTCATTTTTGACAGGTGGTAATCGATTACCACCCACTGGTAATCGATTACCACAGTGTAAATTTTGAAAATTTGAGTTTTTCTGGTCTAAAAGGAAGGGGTTTAACTTGATGGGTAGAACTCCACATGGTGCGTGGTTTGAAACCACGCGTAACTAATGTAAAGGGGTAGAACTTGGTAAGATATGAAACTAAGCTGATGGGTTTTAAATGAGTTGAATAAAAGAAAGAGTAGAGGTGTTGTTAAGCTGAATGCTTCCGCGTATTGCATTTACAATTATGGTGTTGTTTTAATTGATTACGGAAAAGTTGATGGTTATAAAAAGTTGATGGTTATAACCCAATTAGTGATTGTAACTGCGCTTTATATCATAATCAATGTTAACAATACCGGTACGTAACGGGCTGTTACATTTTATGGTATCAGAGCAGTTTCTTTAGGGAACTCTGATGATTGTGCAATGGAGGTGAGTGCTGTATAGTTGTACGTAGACACTTATTGACTGCTACA
>JAVKPL010000727.1:0-15228 GCA_032173675.1 Gastrolobium villosum
ATATGTATGAATATGATGAAAAGGAAAAAGGAAAAGGAACAAGGATATGTTGAAGTGACTGTTTATGATTTTGTGCCTAGTTAATACTGTTATATTACTGGTTTTGTTGCCACACTACTGGGATTTTTCTCACCCCTTCGGGGCTGCTATTTTCCAAAATGGCAGGAGGACGTAAAAGCTCTTGAAGAAGTGAAGTTTGCTGTTGCTTGCTGATGCATGGATTTTTGCTGTTACTGTTTGATTGTTGGATGACTGTAATGCTTTATATTTCGGTACTCTTGGATGACTGTAGACTTTATTTTCTCTATTTTACCTTGAACCTTTATGAACAGCGGCTGTTTTGGAAAAATCAGAAAAACGTTTTGCAAGGAGAATTTTTAACTAAGTGCTGAATTTTTACCAGTTTTACAACCACTTTACGTGTCATGTTTCAAGGGGCAAACGAACTCCGATTTACTATTATTTTATATGCACGCGAAGCCCCGGGTATGTACTTTCAAACTGTGCAGGTTTCATCTCTATACGAAATCTGTACAAATTTTTATAAGCTTCGCCCTACAGTCTGTTCCAGAAAACGGACAGAATTCACAAGCGTTTTACGTGTCCTGTTCCGTGGGGCTATTCACCTCCGAATCGCGCATAATTTATATGTACACGATGCCCCGGATGTCTAGTTTTACAGTAGCTTGGAATATTTTTTATCGCAAGCATTTTCGAATTTATACAGATTTTATAAGGCAGCAAGGTTTTCTGAAAAGCGTAAAAAATTCAGCAAAGGGTTTTCTCAACAAAATTTTCTATGTTCGATAAACGATCTCATCTTTCCCAAATTATTTTTATGAGGATCAAACCTGGATTTCTTTTAAGCCTCCAATTTAAATGTTATTTGATAAAGTTCAATTTTAAAGGAGTTCCATACCGCTGCAACTCTAATACGATTTAGCAAACAACCCTCTTGGATGCATACAAGAGTGGGTGTTACATGCGTATTTTTAGGGTTTTGTAAAAAAATAGATGAACAAGTTTAAATAAAAATAGGTTTTAAAAACAATTGAGAAAATATTGCAGTAAGAGGACAAACACCTGTCTGATCCCCACCTTGTAATCTGAATCAAGGTTTACATGCGATTTACCCATTAATCAAATGACTCACCATCTTTTATTGTGTTGGTTAAGCACTAATTCCTTAGTGATCTTAACCTTTTTAACCCTATTAGAACCCTAATTCCTTAGTGATTCCTTTTTAGGTTAAACACATAGATCGGTGAATCTTTCACGTTTGCGATTCATGTAGCCTATCCCTAGTGCATACATGAACAACTATTTTCCTCCTTGTCAGGAATTAGGATCCCAATATCCCTATTGCGAATCCTAACCCTAGCGATCCATTAGAGTGATCAGATCTAAAAGAACGAAGAGATGAAGAACGAAGGAAAATAGATTCAATCAGATAAACACATGTAAATTAAATCCAAACTACAAGGGGTTCACTTTCAGGGTTGTGACCCTTACCACAATAAAAAGAGATCTAGCCTACCATAGTCATGACTGATCTCAAATATTCAACAAGAAATATAAATTACAGCAAAAGAAAATGAAGAACGAAGAAAGAAGAACACAGATCCAAAGCTCTCTCACAACAGCAACGGTTTCCTCCCAGGTCAGAATAGTGGTATCTCACTTGAAGACCTAATCCCTCCTTGTTTTATCAATTTTTCTTCTTTTTCCAATTTTGCCCTTGTGAAAACACGGCTGTGGTTTCTGCAACTGACGCTCTCAGCGTCAGATCCACGCCAAGAGCGTGGCTTCCTCTGAACTCCCACGCCGTCAGCGTCATATCCACGTTGTGAGCGTGGATGCCTCTGAACTCCCACGCCATCAGCGTCAGTTTCACGCCGTGAGCGTGGGTCTTCACTTTGGCAAATCCTCATTTTTCTCCAGATTTGTTTGCTTTTCCTACAAAATGAGCATAAAATCAGTTGAACAATCCTGAAATTGGAATTTAAGAAAAACAACAATAAACGTTGCCTTTTTACTGAGAAATAGTCCATTATCTTTCTCTTTTTGGCTTGAATTTACCTATGTGCTGAAGGCACATCACAAGGCCAATGTGGTAGCTGATGCTTTGAACCGGAAATCCGTGAGTTTATCCAGCTTGATGATGAGCGATTATGATATGATAGAAAAGTTCAGAGACCTGAGAGTGAACTCCTTATTTGGGGGCGCACTTCTCGAGATGGAGACAACATAAGTGATTAATGATTTAATGGAAAAGATTAAAGAGGCGCAAGTGCAAAGAGAGTGCCTTGATTATGTGAAGAACCAAGACGATGTGTCTTGGAATGATGATGGATTACTGCTATTCCAGAAGAGGGTTGTAATCCCTCGAGGGCCATTGACTGAGGAGGTTATGGCAGAGGCTCATAAGGGCCAGTTTACTATCCACCTTGGTGCTACAAAACGTTAGTATATGGGTGTCCTAGAGACGATCTTTTGATTAAATAAAGGACACTAGATGTAGAACTTTGTTTGTCGCAAATAAATGAAAGCACTATTTATTCAGTTTCATATTGTGTCTCGATATTATTGTTAATATTATATGAACTGGATAAACCCCTTGGAATAGAACAGGTATCTCTTGAGTATCTGTGATGAGATCACGATCATGAGAATTCAAGGATATTGCATGTCTATTCCTAATTATATGTTCCTAGTCTAGAGACGCTGAGTTTGGGGATCAGTGATCTCGAGTAAGACTAGTACGACTTATCTACTTGTATATGGATACAAGGTAAAGACCTCATGAGCTGCAGATATGGAGATATCTTAGCTAAAGTCGTGGGTGGACCTATAAGAGTATAGCTCGCACTGAACAGACCCAAAAAGAGACTCTATGAGGAAATCTCACAGATAGTGTCATTAGAGTAATCTCTTTATGTTTGGGTATGTCTTTCCTCAGACCAGAAGTTATTACCTAGACTGTGTTCTTGAAGGCATGTTTTGATTGTATGCCTCGTCTGCCTGAAACATGGAGACTCATAGGTATACTGTTGGGCGTGTCCTTAAAGGGCACAGGGCTAGGGTAATAAGCTGAAGGAATTCGTCAAATCTCTGTGAGAGATTAGGTTATATGTAAACCGGAGAAATCGGGATGACATTTACAGGGACTCGGGAATCTATGCATAGTAAAAGAGATCATGAGATGATCTGCCTTTAGAGTCAGTAAATTGAAGATTCTCTATTTCGAATAAAGCTTACCCTAAACCGCAGGGGTTGATACATTTCCTTACCCTAGGTTAATGGGAAGATAACTGAGACGAAGGGAAATACATACGGTAACCAAATATGTGCAATAGGATGATCAAGTCATTAATCTGACTAGTTCAGGGGCAACAAAGCATTGCTAGTGCTCTGTGTTGTCATTAATTGGGTTATGGGCTTGTTGGGCCCAAGCCCAGTTATGTCAGAAGCTAAGTTGGACCTAATGGGTCACACACTAACACCTTGTAGTCATGATGGACTAGCTTTAAAGGTATTGGGCTTAATAATGGTTGTTAGCCCAAGAAGCTGTTTGGAAGCCCACCTAATAAGGTGGGTGGTGCATGGAGCTTAGTAATGTGCTTGGATAGTCCAAGCCATTACTAATTAATTTAATTAGTTAAATTAATAATCAAATATTTGAATTTCGAATTTTGAATTTGAAATTGGAATTTTGAAATTTGAATTTGGAATTTGAATTTCGAAATTCGAATTTTGAATTTGAAATTTGAAATTGGAAATTTGAATTTTGAAATTTGAATTTGGAATTTGAATTTTGGAATTTGAATTTTGAATTTGAAATTTGAAATTTTGAATTTTGAATTTGAATGTTTGAACATTTGAATTCAAGTGTTTGAATTCGAATTTGAATTGGCTTTGAAAAGTTGTTTCATAACAAAAAGATAAGACAGGATCTTATTGGAGCATATTCTTTGGATCAAGAAGCATCTTTGGAACACTTCCTTGGGCTGTTTGGTGCGAAAGTTTAAGTGATAAGGATGTCATCTTATCACTTAAAACAAAGCTCCATTCAGATTTGGTGGTTGAGGGAATCAGTGGGTGAGTTGATTCAAATTTTGAATGCAACTACTCAATATATTTGGACCCCTTCTAGGGCTGAATTATGCGCATGAAAAGTGTATACTATATGATAGTTTATTAATTTAAGTTTAAATTATTTTGAACTTAATTTCATGTGGATAAAATTGGAGGTTGTTGGCAAAATTGGTTTTGCAACAGCTCCACCTTATCCTCCCTGTTCCATGCGCAAACTTCAAAAGAGTTTGAAAGTTGGTTTTCATTTTGAATGATTTAAAATCTCTCCTCCTCTCCAAGTGTGCGCATAACACTTGTTCCTCACCTTAGGGTTTTGAAAAAACCTAGCCAACTCTCCTCCATCTATGCACCATTCTGTAGGGTAGTTCACTACACCTTTTCAAACAGAATACCTAGCCTCCACCTTCACCACTTGTGCGCATAGCAAGCCTCACTGTGGTGTTCATCTGGTGGCTTTCAAGAAAGGGTTCTTGCATCATTGACGAACGGTGGTGTGGATCACCATTAGAGGGTTTGAACCCTTCAAGCCTGACATCTGATCTCCCTGACTGATCAGGCCAAAAACAAGGTAACATCATGTTGTCTTAAAGCATGAACCTTTGTGTGCATGTATGTTCCGCAGTAAAAATTTTGTGTTACACCTTACATGCATCGGCCTTCAAAGGCCAGTTTACTTTCAAGTGGTATCAGAGCCCGGTTGCTTTACCATCGGCGGGTGATGGTACCTTGTTTGTGAAAGGAGTTTTTCACGGTCAAAAATCTTTAAATGGTTAAAGTTTAAATTCTGCATATGGATTTTGAATCACAAATCCTTTAAAGTGTTAAAGTTTTTGTTTTTATGAACATGTAACTTTGATTCTGTGTTCATAAAACATTATGCATCATGGTTTAGTTTCTTTTTCTTTATGAAAGTTTTAAAAGGAACACCCTTTTTGAAAGGGTAGATTCGGCCATGGAGGGTACTAAGAGTACCTTGAATGATTTCTTATTTTTCTCCATGAATTGTGTCATGTTTATATGCATGAAATTTTGTGACAAAATTTATCATATAGTCACCTATATGATTCGGCCATGAAGGGGTTTATGGCTACATGCATGGTTTAATTTTGTTTTCTTTTAGAAAGAATTAACAAAATTTGAATTAAAATTGTTTTTTTTTATTCGGCCAATGAGAGATTTAAGATTATGAATCTTGATGTTATTTTGATGTTTAAATGTTAAATGTCAAAATACATGTGAAAATGTTATGTGATAATATAATGTTTGTGTTTGCAAGTTTTGAACTTTTCAGGTATAAACAGGAAGGGGATGGTCATGGTGCCCGAATTTGAATTTTGAATTTTAAATTAATGTGTAATCGCGCCTTTTAATTTACAAGTGTATTTGTAATTTAAATTTTGTAATTTTGCCCCTCCAAAGATGTTATGGAGTTTCTTTAATTATTTGTAATTAGAGAAATAGGCTAGTGGCGTATAGACGACAAGCGGCCGTTGCTTAAAGAAGCAAAAAGGACAAAAGCACGAGCACCATGGCTATCTCAATATAAACTGTTTATATGCATGTATGATTAGAACGTCTAGTATGCATAAATTGGGCAAACCGCGTTTTGTATGGTTATTATGTTTGTCCGATTCCGACTAGTGTATACCGATAGATGTTTGACATAGGTAACGACTAGCATGATAACTTACAATATGCGTTTGATGGGACCTAATTAACCCCAAGATAAAAGGAACCCTTAAAAGGAATAAATAATTAAGCATATGATTACCTCCCACCACCAATGCTAATCAAAACTCTTCTACATAGTGGTGCTCCACAACTCAGTTGGGACCCACTATTTCGTTGGGCTATAGTAGTGTTTGAAGTGTAAGACACTTAGGGTGCTGGTTTAATGCTTAACTAAGACATAAGTTGCAGGCACAGCCGGGCTTATGTGCTTAGGGTAATGGTGCTAGGTTGGTTGCATGAGATGCACCACTAAGTGACAAAGAGTTGTCGACCTAATGTTAAGAGAGGGTATGAGATACTGTTGATAAAGATCAACCCATTATTTAAATTAATCTTGCGGTCTCAGACGGAGATTGAAATAAATAATCGCACTCTTAATCCCACTAAGGTAAAATCTAAAGTAGATTAACCCTAAGTCAAAAGGAAGGGTCATTGACTTAGATAAAATAGTGGGAGGGGCAAATTATTTCAAGTCTTTAATAATTTGCTTTTAACTACATAACCGTTTATTAACTAAAACTATCTTTACATCCTTTTCAGCTTATAGTATGACTAATCCGCTGTCACTGCGTTCAATACTCGATACGAATAAACTGACCGGTTCAAATTTTATGGACTGGTATCGGAACCTAAGAATAGTTCTAAGGGCCGAAAAGATTGCCTATGTAACATCCCACATAATTAGTAAAATACCTAAGTACTATATGCTATATGTACATGTGTGGAATTCGGATGTATGGTTTATGTGTTATGTGTTATGGCTTGTGAATTGTTTGATTTTTATTCCTTGGATAAGACTAAGGTAATTAATTAAATTAAATCATAGGAGGGTGTATATGTAGGCATATGAATTTATTAAAATCATATAAGTAATGTGAGTATGTGTTATAGGACCTTAGTGTTCATTGGACCTTGGTAGAGGGCTAGTGTGTGTGTGGACTTGTTGCTAGTGGACTTGTGTGTTTGGACCCTTTGTGTGTGTGGCCTATGGCCCAAGGATGGCTCTTGGATCAAGCTAATTCAGCCCAAGGTTGTGTCCAACCTTATCCTCCCTAAGCCTTGTCCAACCAAGGTGTCTTGTGCATCAAGTAACTCTCACATGGCAAAGGTATTTCCCACTCAATTATGCGCACATAGGAGAGTATTTAGGACCTTGAAATCTGCCATTTTACCTTGTTAAAACCGCCACCTCACCTTGCTTAAGCATAACTTGATTTAAACCTTATTTCATGGAAGCCACATGTGCATTGTAGCATGATCTTTGGGCTGCATAATTTCCTCATTTTGGGCGCACATGGGAGGGGCTGGATGCAGATTTTTTTTATGACACAAGACTGCATAACTTGTTGACTTGGATAACCACTTTCACTCTCCATCATGAGACTGCATTGTGCAGATTTTTGGTAAGCTTTTGCAGCCCTTCATGAGTCAAATCTCCTCCTCCTTCCACATGCATCATGAGACTGCATTCCCATCATTTTTGTGCAGAGGGCAGCTCCATAAATCTGAATCCTTGGCTGCCACAAAGCCCTCTAGCTTGTGGACTTAGTGAACCTCCCTCACCTCTCATCATTGTGCGCATGGCTTGGCTTTTATGCAGAAATTTTCTGCACAAGGACAGCCCCAATATGAGTGTTTGGACTGTCACAAATCTACACTCATGATGCACCTTTTCCCCTCATCATTTGCACACCAAGGACTGCACAAGTGCAGATTTTTGGGCTGCCACATGGTTAGTTCCTTGTTGACTTAGCTAAGCTCTCTCTTGTGCTCATGACACTCCCTTTCCACACCTCTTTGTGCGCAAACCATGGCTGTTGGGCAGAGAAAAATTCTGACTTTGGACAGCTCTTAAATCTGAACAAATCCCCTCACCCTTTTGCATGTAAGTAGAGTAATTTAGAAGCCAAAACCTTGCTTGTTTCAGCCTTTTATGCAGCCCCATCATCTCACAAAAATCTGAACATTTCATGATAGTTAATCATAGCATTTTTCCTCACTTTCACTATATATATGCGCATGGAGAGGGGGCTGCGTTCATGTGCAAGTGCAGCCAACTCCTCTCCAACTTCTCTTCTCCTCACTCCCTCACCTCCCTAACCGTAGCCTTGTCCCAAGCAAAGAGTAAGCTTTCCTCCTCACTTCCACCTCACTGTTCAGTCTTGATCCCTCACTTTTGGTGGCTGTCCAAGTGGTTCCTCCTCACCTTGTTGCGCATAGATCACCATAGGAAGTAAGGACTTGTTGTGTAGAGAAGCTTGAAGGTGGTGTGTGACTTTGAAGGGTGTGCTACAAGAGGTAGGCTTTAAACCTTGAACTCTTTCTTTGTGTAGCCATGTATGTATGCTTAAATGACTCCTTGAGTATGTGTTGTTTTGGGATTCAAGTATGAGCATGGTAAAAATTAGAATGGTGGAGCTATTGCATGGTGAATTGTATGCATAAAGATGCTTAAGATTATATGCCACTGTTTGTATGATTAGGCCACTGTTTTAAAGAGAAATGTGCCACCGTTTCCTTATGCAAATGCCACTGTTTTGAAGATGTATGCCCACTGTTTCGGTTCATCAAAATCACCATTATAAGCCACTGTTTCTGCACATTTTAAGCCACTGTTTCTGCACATTTTAAGCCACTGTTTCTGCACATTTTAAGCCACTGTTTCTGCACATTTTAAGCCACTGTTTTTTATGCATAAAAGGTCACTGTTTTAAGTCATCGTATGCCACTGTATTATGCATAATGTGCCACTGTTTTATGTACACAAATGCCACTGTTTTATGTACACAAATGCCACTGTTTTATGTACACAAATGCCACTGTTTTATGTACACAAATGCCACTGTTTTATGTACACAAATGCCACTGTTTTATGCATAAAATGCCACTGTTTAGTCCTTCTATGCCACTGTTTGTATGTATAAAATGCCACTGTTTTGGAAGTTCAAAGTGCCACTGTTTCTGTTTTAAAAACGCCACTGTTTCTGTTTTGGAAAAGTTTAAAACGTCACTGTTTTGGCTGCTGTAAACACTGCTGTATGCTCACTGTTTTGCTGCTGTATGTCCACTGTTTTGGCTGCTGTAAACACTGCTGTATGCTCACTGTTTTGCTGCTGTATACTCACTGTTTTGGCTGCTGTAAGCCACTGCTGTATGCTTTCTGTTCTGCTGTAAATAGCCACTGTAAATGATTAGTTTTAATTGATTTAGGTGCGCTTAAGAAGTGAGAATATTTCGCTGCCGTTGGTAATATTTAAGGAAAGCTAAGGTAAGTGTCAGGCGATGATGCCTAATGTAACTATTGACTACTGGTATAGAATTGTAACATGATGCTCCATATGCCGTAAAAATATTATGTTCCATTATAATGAAAGGAAACTGCCAAAAATGTGCCGTGATGGCTATATGATTATAAGGTAAAGACGTTATGTGGCAGCATAACGCATATGAAAGTTATATAAGCATGCATCTTACATCATCCCGCATTTTTACGCTTTGTGTGTGAAAGCATAGCATGACATGCATGTATCAAGATCATATAGCCCTTGTTTTAGAATAGTTATGTACAGGACCATGTGTTTGAGCAAGCATCATATAGGCATCCCCAAGGTACCGGGGTATGGGACACTTGGCATCAGTCCGCATAGGCCCTCAGATGGAATCCACATGGAGCTCAGGTGCCAAGGGTATATTTGATTCCACTGGGAAGTGCGCGCACGACGGTGCTAAAAGCGCAAAGGAAAGGCGTTATATACGCAATATATGAATATGATAAAAAGGAAAAGGAACAAGGATATGTTGAAGTGACTGTTTCTAATTTTGTGCCTAGTTAATATTGTTATATTACTGGTTTTATTGCCACACTACTGGGATTATTCTCACCCCTTCGGGGCTGCTATTTTCCTAAATGGCAGGAGGACATAAAAGCACTTGAAGACATGATGTTTGCTGTTGATTGCTGATGCGTGGATTATCATTGTTGCTGTTTTTAAACTGGATAACTGTAATGATTAATATTTTGATACTTTTGGATGGCGGTAGTCCTTATCATCTTTATGTTAGTTGGAACTTTTGTGAACAATGACTATTTTGGAAAACCTTTATGAAAGGAATTTAAGTGTTGAAAAATTTTATACGGATTTGTATACTGCTTTATTAGCTCATGTGACGTTAACGACTCTAATTCCGCTTAGCAAACGACTCTCTTGGATGCATACAAGGGAGGGCGTTACACTAATTGGTATCAGAGCAGTTTGGTCCATGGAATTGCTTGTGTTTGATTGAATTGATTGTTGTTTGTGTTTATCTGCTGATTGACTGCCTAAGTGTGCTATAGTTAAGTATATATTAGCTAGGGTAGTTAGATTGTTAGGACTGTTCTGTGATAAGACACGGATGCATAGCTAACTTGTCCGAATTGAACTCGAGTACCTACTTGAGACTGCTGCCATGGATAACTTGCGGTGAGCCTGATCAACTCATTTCCTGATATTGTGAGTGCAGAATCATGGCAGGTGGTCGAGGTTCAACTCGGGGAAGGACTGGCGATGCGGAAGAAGATCTTATCACCACTATTGGAGGACTGGCAACGTTCATCCAGAATATGAGCCAAGAGTGGCGCGACCATAGACAACAGAATCAGAACCAACCCCCACTGCATGAGAATGCAGAAGAAATTGCCCGTCGGAGGTTGAAAGACTTCCGCAACTTCCAACCACCCACCTTTGAGGGTGAGGACAACCCCGAGGCTGCAGCGAAGTGGCTGCAGATGATTGAGCATATCTTCGAACGCATGGCATGCCCAGAAGCGCAGAAGACTGACTACGCGTCGTACCAGCTGATGGGAGAAGCGTTAACATGGTGGACTGGTGCGAGGGCTCTGCTGAGAGCTCAGAACGTGGAACTAACATGGGCCGTGTTCAGACAAGTGTTTTTGGACAAGTATTTTCCTAAGGCAATGAGAAGGATGAAGCACACTGAACTGCTGTCTCTCAGGCAGGATAACATGACGGTGAATGAGTATATCGCAAAGTTCGGGCAGCTGATCGAGTACGCCAACTTCGATCGGAACATTTACGATGAAGAATGGCAGGTAGAGAAGTTCGAGAGCGGATTACATCCGGAAATTCGCAAGCTCATTCTGACGACGGCTAATCGTACACTTCCGGAACTCATCAACCAGAGTCGTCAGGCCGAAGGAATCATTAACGAGGCCAAGAACTTGAACAAGCCACCAACACCATTTCACGGAGGAAACCGAGCGGGCAGATTCTTCAGGACGGCACCTGGAAGGGGTAGAGGCAGAGGTACGCAGTTGCAAGCACGACCCGGAAACTTTAAGAGAAACTTTACGGTGGGTCAATCATCGACTGGACGACAGGGCGCGACTGTTTGTGCTACATGTGGAAAGAACCACTCTGGAGTTTGTCGCAAGGGCAACAATGCATGCTTCAGATGTGGCCAGCAAGGTCATTTCGCTTACAAGTGCCCCCAGAACGCTGACCAACAGCCTCCGCAAGCTCGAGTGTTCACCTTGGATGCAAATGAAGCGCAGAAGTTTCCCAACCTGATCAAAGGTAATGTCACTCTGAATGGTCACCCAATTTCTGTTATCTTTGATTCTGGAGCGTCTGGCTCTTTTATGGCAAAGCATACTGCCTTGAAAATAGGCATCACCCCAACCCCGTTACCTTACGAGTTACACATCAGCACTCCTACTGGTGGATCGTGCACAGCTTCGGAGATCTGCAGAGGTGTTACCTTGCAGTTTGAAGGGAACACGTATACAGTTAACTTGGTGGTCCTGCCGGTATTCAACTTCGATGTGATTATCGGTATGGACTGGTTGACGGAAAACGGGATAACCTTGGATTGTCGAGCGGGGAAGGTCATTGTTCCTGCAAAGGATGGTAATTTTCAACCTTTCTCTCTCATTTCCTTATTGCAAGTTAGAAAAGAGCTCCGCAAGGGAGCAGCAGGATATCTCTTGTCAATCGAGGCTGAGACCTCGGTTGACAACCAAATTCAGAATGTACCGGTAGTTAGAGAATTCGAGGAGGTATTCCCGGATGAAATACCTCGATTGCCTCCTCATAGGGAAATAGAATTTTCGATCGAACTTGTTCCTGGAGTCGGACCAATCTCTATTGCCCCGTATCGTATGGCACCTTTGGAACTGCGCGAGTTAAAGAAGCAGATAGAAGAGCTTTTGGCAAAGGAATTTATCCGACCGAGTACTTCTCCATGGGGTGCTCCAGCTATCTTGATTAAGAAGAAAGATGGAAGCTTACGTCTGTGTGTAGATTACCGCCAGCTGAACAAAGTCACGGTGAAGAATAAGTATCCGCTACCGAGGATCGACGATTTGATGGACCAGCTGAGAGGAGCCAGAGTCTTCTCCAAGATAGATTTACGATCGGGATACCATCAGATCCGGGTCAAACCGGAGGATATTCCAAAAACCGCTTTTAGGACTCGTTATGGGCACTATGAATATCAGGTGATCCCATTCGGACTTACGAATGCTCCAGCGGTATTCATGGACTACATGAACCGCATCTTCCGCCCGTTTCTTGATCAGTTCGTTATTGTGTTTATCGACGATATCCTGATTTACTCGGCTAATGAAGAGCTGCACGCGGAACATCTGAGGATTGTCTTGCAAGTCTTGAAGGAGAAGCAGTTGTACGCGAAATGGTCGAAGTGTGAGTTTTGGCTCAAAGAGGTCCAGTTTCTGGGCCATGTCATTTCATCAGAAGGTATCGCGGTGGACCCCAACAAAGTCGAAGCTGTCATGAATTGGGAACGACCCAAGACGGTTACTGAAGTAAGAAGTTTCTTAGGTCTGGCCGGATATTATCGAAGGTTCATCCAGAATTTCTCTCAAATAGTGCAACCCCTTACTCGTCTCACTCGGAAGGATAAGCCTTTTGAGTGGACTGAAGCCTGTGAAGAATGTTTCTTGGAGCTAAAGAGCAGATTGACGAGTGCTCCAGTACTCACGATTCCAGATCCTACTCGAAAGTTCGAAGTTTATTGCGATGCGTCGCTGAAAGGACTTGGATGCGTGTTGATGCAGGACCGTATGGCAGTAGCTTATGCATCTCGACAACTGAAGCCTCACGAAGAAAATTATCCTACGCACGACTTGGAGTTAGCAGCTATAGTGTTCGCACTTAAAATCTGGAGGCATCACTTGTATGGTTCGCAGTTTGACGTGTTCAGCGATCATAAGAGTTTAAAGTACCTGTTCGACCAGAAGGAGCTGAATATGCGGCAACGTCGGTGGATGGAATTTCTGAAGGACTATGATTTTGAACTGAAATACCACCCCGGAAAGGCGAACGTGGTAGCTGACGCCCTGAGCAGGAAGACACTACACACTGCAACTCTGATGATAGAAGAACTGAAATTGTTTGAGGCCTTTCGAGACTTGAACTTATCGGTAGACGAGAGAGGGAACAGCATAAGATTGGGAAATATAAAAGTGGAGAATGAATTGATCAGTAGAATTAAGGAGGCTCAGAAAGATGAAGAGTTAGTCCGTGATTTGGTTGGTAACCAAGATGTTGCAAAGGATGAGTTTGATGTTTGGAGATTTCAAGGACGTCTGGTTGTGCCGAATGAGGAGTTGAAGCAAGAAGTTTTGCAGGAAGCTCACAAGGGTAAGTACGCAGTTCATCCGGGATCCACGAAGATGTACCATGATTTGAAGACCTCGTTTTGGTGGCCGGGTATGAAGCGTGATATTGCGGAGTATGTATCTCGGTGCTTAACTTGTCAGAAGGTGAAGTACGAACATCAGAAACCGTCGGGACTCCTTCAACCTTTGGAGATTCCCGAATGGAAGTGGGACAGTATTTCGATGGATTTTGTAGTTGGACTTCCTCGGACGCGAGAAGGATATGATTCTATCTGGGTGATTGTCGATCGTTTAACGAAGTCAGCTCATTTCTTGCGTGTTAGAACCACTTATGATACAGAAAGGCTTGCTAGAATCTATCTACAGGAGATTGTGAAGCTGCACGGAGTTCCTACGAGTATTGTCAGTGATCGTGATCCCAAGTTTACTTCTAAGTTTTGGGAATCCTTTCAAAAAGCATTAGGGACCCAACTGAGGTTGAGTACTGCTTATCATCCGCAGACCGATGGACAGACGGAACGC
Source organism: Gastrolobium villosum (assembly GCA_032173675.1). Classification (NCBI taxonomy): domain Eukaryota; kingdom Viridiplantae; phylum Streptophyta; class Magnoliopsida; order Fabales; family Fabaceae; genus Gastrolobium; species Gastrolobium villosum. Next base: position 13,991 of record JAVKPL010000727.1, read on the forward strand.
ACCATTCAAGCCTTAGAGGACATGTTGCGAGCATGTGTTTTGGAGTTAGGAGGCAGCTGGGATAGTTATCTTTCGTTGATTGAGTTCGCTTACAACAACAGTTACCACTCCAGCATTCAGATGGCACCGTATGAAGCTTTGTATGGGAGAAAATGCAGATCCCCTTTATGTTGGACGGAAGTGGGTGAGCGAAGTATGTTAGGACCCGATCTAATCCAAGAAACATCCGAACAAGTAAAGAAGATTCGGGAGAATATGCAGCGGGCTCAGGCCAGACAGAAGAGTTATTACGACAAGCGTCATAAGCCTCTATCTTTCGAAGTCGGAGACCATGTATTTTTGAGAATCACGCCTACATCGGGACTCGGAAGGAGAATGGGAGTAAAGAAGTTAAGTCCACGGTACTTAGGACCGTATCTGATCATGGACCGGATTGGAGAGTCTGCATACCGGTTGGCCTTACCACCCAATCTGTCAGGAATTCACAATGTATTTCATGTGTCTCAGCTACGGAGGTATCTCTCTGATCCGTCTCACGTGTTACAGCCAGAAGAAGTGGAACTCAAGGAAAATCTGACTTATCAAGTGCAACCATTCCAAATTCTTGAAAGATCCGTCAAGCGACTCCGTTCTAAAGAGATTCCGTTGGTGAAAGTATTGTGGAACAACAGATCGGCAGCTGAAGCCACTTGGGAACGCGAGGACGACGTTCAGAAACGCTATCCAGAACTGTTTAGCTCTTAAGTAAGTTTAATTTTGCGGACAAAATTCCTATTTGGTGGGGAGAGTGTAACATCCCACATAATTAGTAAAATACCTAAGTACTATATGCTATATGTACATGTGTGGAATTCGGATGTATGGTTTATGTGTTATGTGTTATGGCTTGTGAATTGTTTGATTTTTATTCCTTGGATAAGACTAAGGTAATTAATTAAATTAAATCATAGGAGGGTGTATATGTAGGCATATGAATTTATTAAAATCATATAAGTAATGTGAGTATGTGTTATAGGACCTTAGTGTTCATTGGACTTTGGTAGAGGGCTAGTGTGTGTGTGGACTTGTTGCTAGTGGACTTGTGTGTTTGGACCCTTTGTGTGTGTGGCCTATGGCCCAAGGATGGCTCTTGGATCAAGCTAATTCAGCCCAAGGTGCTTGGATGAGGTTTTATGACACAAGACTGCATAACTTGTTGACTTGGATAGCAATACTAACTGTAAGTCAAGTGGTAACAA
>JAVKPL010000728.1:0-152432 GCA_032173675.1 Gastrolobium villosum
GATAATCAAGGAAATACCCTGGTATATTTCAAAAAATTTGGAAAAATGGTTGAATTATTTATCCGGTTAGGGAGAGGGTACCCGGGTAAAATGTGTTGTTCAACTTCATCTTTGCATACCTAGTGCCTCCTTTTCTACATGCAACTTTTTAATTCTATTTTTTTCCTCAGCTTTATAAAGTCATAAATGAATATCAAGTATGATACAGATGGAGCGCAAAAAAGATGTAAAGGAAGCATAAGCATACGCGCAATTGGAGACAAATTGAAAGAAAATAATGAGTGAGGGTAACCAATACTTGAGGAAAGAGTCTCATTAACAACCAATAGGTTAATGCAATCCCCTGGTTGAACAACATAAGTCAAAGCCCACACCAAAGCAGTCCTTGAAATATCTTTGGAAGCTTTAACTGCAACCACCACCACTTTACCGGCGGTGACATCTGAGGAACCTATCTTCATCATAACGATCGTTTTGGTTACTCATCTCAAGTCATCTCTCAACTTTTCCAAGAAAAATCAGTTACAAGAACCCCATCTGAACAGAAGATTACAACTTTGCAACTGGGAACAGTGAACAGAGACAACACCAACGGAAACCAATCTTTTTTTATGCTACCCAGAAGGAAAATTTGCAACAGTTCAAATGCATGCAGTTTTTTTATTTATCCGGTTACCCAGGTAAATAATTTAACAATTTTCTCATATTTTTGAAATATACACCAAGGTATCCCCTTTACTATATGGGTAAAATTAAAAAAAAAATACTCGGATAGGGAGGAAGATATTCGGGTAGGCTTGACGATCAACTGTCAAACATGGACAAATTGGTGTTATGTTTTTAATGTTAAATTTTTAAAATAATTTATAATCAAGATCAATTTGATAATTAATTATTAAATAAATTACTATAATGGTCAAAAAGCCAACAAGTAGCAGATCCATAAATAAACAAAGGCAATTGATCATCACATTTCGAGAGTGGATCCTCTAATGTGTTAATTAACATGATCATGTCATGTGGGGCAATTATAACCATACATGGGTGGGTTAATGGTGATAAGGGAGGAGAAAGAAAAAATTTAAAGATAGGAAGTCACACAATCATCACCGTTAATTTAATTATTAGTGGTTAAGATTCTTCCACATGACATGATCATGTTAAATTAGACATGAAAGGATACATTTCCTCACATTTCTGGTCTGGCTATGTCATTATTTCTTGGTGATCAAAATGTAAATCATCGTAGATTATGTTGTAAGTATGGGTTAAAAAATTTAGCAGTGTTAATGTCGTTTTATTTTAATTTTGTCAGCAATTATATTCAAAGACAAGCTACAGAGTTGCCATTCAACAAAGCTTATTGTCATACTAATGTCATGTGACTAGAGTCTGGACCACCATGCAACGTTGAGCTAGCATTGACAATCATTCAAGCAACAGTCAAGTACCAAAGAAATGCCATCTGACTTAACTCCATGTTTTGCCCATATATTTTCAACTTTTAAATTTTGAAATACAACCTTGAATGAACAATTTCATGCAAATCTATTCAGAATTTCTAGCAAAAGACTGTACATCAAATTTCTTTTACTTAAGTGGGATGAAATTATTCCTTTCATTTTTCCATTGATCCCAAACCAACCTTGCTAAGTTTATTTATTAAAAAAAAACTATTCCATGGCATTTGCAAGAAAAAAAATTCTCCATAGATAGCATAGTTCAAAACACTTTCTACAAAATTTTGGAAATACCAAAATCTCATACCAGCCCTTTTTTCTTCAATACTAATTAGCTCCCTTTTAACCAAACATTATTTTAAACCTTATGGGCTTCACCTCATTTATTTATATTACCATTAAGACCGTGTCCATGCAAGCATATTTATAGAGAAATATGCCAAATAATGAATACTTTTATTCTTCTTAATATTCAACTCCCCTCCAATCACTAATCTATGTTGCAAGACTCAATAATTAAATTCATCGAGTAGAATTTCCCGGCTTCTAATCAATCAAATATCAAATTATGTACACTGCCCGTCCAAAATTACCCCAATCTCATTAAACACCCAGTCATACTCGCCGAGCTCCGTACCGCATGATCTTTTCTCATTATCGGAGGCAAAAAATTTTAAAAATTATTATTTAAATAAGAAATTATGAAAACATGGCGCTCAAAATTGACGTGACTGGTGGCGCCCAGTTCGGCACATTTGGTGTTGAGTTGCGCCCCCCAACATGTGACACAAAATAGTTAATAGATAAAAATTCGAAAGATCATAACTTTTAATTGGAGTTTTTAAATTATATTTTTTTATTCCATATAACTTATGGTAAATTTGAGCTCATGTAATCGATTACATCATTTAGTCAACAATCAAATAGGGATCTGATAATTTTTGTTTTAGAAAGGGTCAAAAAGCCAAATAAATTGTCCCTGTTTAAAAAAAATTGAGAGATAAAATGCTCTTGTGGTGGCACCAACTCGAAAAATTCAAAAACAAAATTGGAATTTTTTTTGACCAAATCTCCTTCAATAAGATGTTATTGTGTAGATCTCGATTTTTTTAGATTATTTTATCAGAAATAAATTTCTGCAGTTACTCCCAAAATGACGTCATTTTGAGATTGAAATATTAAAAAATTATAGGGAAAAAAGTTTCTGCAGTTAATGCAGATAAGTTATCTGCATTTATTCCCCAAAACGACATTGTTTTGGTATTGAAATCTTAGAAAATTATAAATATAAAGACTATTATAACCCTGAAACAAATTAAAATTACAAAAATACCATGATTTCCGCCCCAAAATGACGTCGTATTGGGCGTACTGCAAATAACTTATATGCAGTAACTGCAGAAAAAGCGAACCCAAAATTATAATTACAAATACTATAATAACCCTGAAATAAATTAAAATTACAAAAACACCATGATTTTCATCTCATAACGACATCGTATCGGATTTATTGCAACAATTACATAAAAAACGAACCTTTATTTTATATCACGTGTCGATTCGTGCCCAAATGGAACACGACTTAACACCAAATGCGCCTAATTGAGACTCCCACCACGTTTTCGTAAATTCTTATTTAAGTTGCGATACTTAAATTATTCTGCGCCAATGCATGGATCGACTATCATAAATTTCAACACGAAAAAATGAAAAATCATCGGATACAACCAAACGCCAAAAACTAGTGTAGAATTCCATGAAAATTCCAAACACATCACAGTCGTACATGAGAATTCCAAACAATATAATTTAAAAAATAAAATAGAAGTCCAACAAAATCAACGAAGGAGCTCCAACAGTCAAAGGAAAAACAACGATAGAAAGCGAAAAAGGAAAGTTTCAGCCGTGTTTACCATGTCGATTAATGCGGTTATGACTGTTTGGAGAGGATGAATAGAAGCTCACTTAGTATTTAGTAAATAGAAGAGATGAGAGTTGCATTTGTGACTCACGAGACTTTAGTTTGAATCTCTTGATGGTGACAGATGTGTAGCCATAGCCAAGTCAACTTAAATAGAGATGAACAATGCATTTGTTTTAATAAAATATAAGAAAAGTAAATGAGCACATGCAGTATTATTTTAAAGGGTAGATGAATCATATTGGAGCTTGAACCTTCCATGTGAACGGAAAGAGGAGACCGGGGATGCTAATAAGTCAATGGTTTTAACGTGTGAAGATAGATTTCAAATGCCTTAATTCAATGAATAAGTGAGAATATTAAATAAAATGAAAATTTTATAACAAGACTACTTTAATAAATAATTATTATAAGGCGCACACTAAAATGCAAACAAAAATGTTAATAACCATAGGAAAAAAGTCTATCATTTTAAAGGATGTAAAGTTGTGTCATTTTAAATAAGATAAAGAGATAGATAAAGAGAGATAGTGGACAAAAAAATTATAGGTGTGAGTTTCACCTTTTTATAAAAATGAAATGATATAAGTTATGTCATTTATAAGGACAAACATTTTTCCCATAACTATAACTAACAAACCAAAAAAATGTCAATAACTATAACTATGAAGCTTATTAGACTAAAAAGTATTAAAATCCCTCGGTGAGGTGTGGGTTTGAACCAGTATTTTAAAACTCCGTCCCGTTGTGGTGTTGATCTTGTCAGATCATTGAACTTTGTGCAATTCCCGGGGATTGCCGCAAGATGGAGCATCAGAGGCATTAATCACCTATTATTTGTATCACTCTGACCGTGCTAGTAAGAAACCAAATCCTGAGTTCTCACGTATCAACGGAGGAGGATCCACATCAGCTACTTCTACTTGTTGCATTGATTTGGACATGTCATCCACCGAAAATGGAATGTTGCATCCATATTCAAAGGTTCAAGAAGAAATGCAACATCAAAGACCAAGACAAGCAATGCAATATTAAATTGTTCGCTGAAGTTGATACTGTACCTCGAGTCATCATCTAAGAGGAAAGAAGTGCTGACAACATTATTAGAGTCCTCAGACATCATAGCTCACATTGTTGTTAGAACCTGCATATATAATCAGGAAAGGGTCTTTTAAGATTTATCACATTGCAGGTGTTCAAGCTTGGAAATTGTGCAAAAGATGTGCACGTTTAACTGATAAAAATATAACAAACTGATATGAACCACAAAAATTAGCAATGTTAACTTACGCCTGTAGACACACTGTGAGTGCCGTATTTGTCATCGCAGTACATTGTACTTATCCTGTATAACTGTTGTATACTGAGAACCTGCAGCACCAATACATTATACTTAGTAAAACAATCAGAGCGAAGTGTGAGCTCATTATAAATAGTTTAGAAAGAAAGTAGGCACCCACAGGGCAAAGCTCCTTTGTTATTTCATTCAGGGACTTTTTGGGTTTTTGATGTATCACCTGATACAGAAGAATGAGAGTCGGTTGTTTACACGATAGGAAAAGCTATTGAATAGAATTTGAATTTGTATCAAACTGACTCTTACCAGGAATCCATCAGCCTGACTGATATGTTTCAGTTCGTCCCAAGCAGAGCCTGTATACTGTACGCAATAGATTGAGATGAAGATTTAAAAATGGAAAAAGTAAAAGATCCGAAATAGTTGCTTTATGCTTACCTCCTCTGTTGCCTCGGTGCACCACTGTTCTAATTCAGCCAAACCTGTCTTTACATACTCCCCATTGCTAAACGAACAACACTCGCGATGCAACAAAATACTGCATAAGTGATCAGATTAGGTCAATCAAAAAGTCTGAATTCTACAATATGACATGCATTGCAAAGAGGGGAGAGAAAGCTTACCTGTTGAATATCTGAATATTGATGAATGAGAATATTTGAGTGAACACTTTACGGACCAAGAAAGGGGGCACCTGTTAAAGCAGACCTTAAGAGGTTCAGAACATATTCAGACAACCGGAATGCAAACACTGAAAGTTAAACTCACATAGTTTGCTTTCATTATCTTTAGATAACTGTTCAAGCTGTTCACAATGCTTTGCCAATGAGCAATTAAAGCTTGCTGAGCAACTGCATTAGCATGTGAGCGTCCTTTTACTAAACTTTGATGCAAGGTCCTTGGAGCCTGCAATTGTTTTATCATAAAGACAAGATAAATAAACAAATAAATACACCTAGAGAATTAAGCTTAACACAAGCCTTATGTGACTGCTGCATATAGACAAAGGAAATGCTAGTGATTTTGGGAATACTTGTAAACAATTTTTTACCATAAGAAAAGAAGATAGTATAGGTGGAATTAGCAGATGAAACATTTCATTTCTATGAATTTCTTCCTGATTTATCATGTAGAGAGGAAAATGTTTTCTTTTCTAGTTATCAATCTTCAGCAGTCACTACAAGCACAGTGCCTCCTTCACATATATCCCGCATGTCTGATATTTTATAAACAATTTATATTTGTCTAATTTGCATAAATATAGGTTATGATTCTTGCACAAGTAACAAATAACAGATGATATTCACTTAATATCGACATATGACTTGTTAATTGCTAAAGTCGCTTAACCAATGAGAATTTTTGAAAATTTTGATTGCCATCCCCCCTCCCCCAAAAAAAAATGTAAGATATTTTACCTGTATACATAGTCCAAGTAATGGGGATATCTCATTTTTCAGGTTGTCTCTTATCATTCCATATATTTTTTCAAGGAAGGCAGTAAGTTGTTGCTTGAACAACAGTGCTGGATATTTTGCTTCCACTTGTTGTAAGTCTTCCAGTTTGCTAAGACCTTGACCATTAAGAAATGGCAATCCAGCACTTTGGGGAGATGCCCTTAGCCCCTAGAATCACGGAAGGCAACCAAAATTGTAAGATAAATGAAATCTAAATAAACTGAGAAAATTTTCTTCAGAAAGGATATCCAGTTGCTTCATACTTGAGACATTCTTCCGGACAGAGAAGATGATGTTGTTCTCCGTCGTTGTGGTGTTAAGCTGGCAGCTCCACTTGCTTTGAGAGTGCGTTGGAGTAGCAACAACAAAGTAGATGTATTAGACAACCAATAGGCTAATACATCAGTATTATCCTGGGTCTTCAATGGTACAGAAGTCAGTGTTAGTTACATATTTTTGGCATTTCAGATATTGACACAAGTACTTTTAATAGCAAAAGCACTGCATCATCAATGATATACACAAGTAATCAAATAGAGTTAAGTCACCTCAACAACAGAAGCTATTGTTTGAATGATACGGTCAAATACACTTGTTCTTTCAACTTCAAATGACCTCCAGTGAAGAAGGCATTTATACATGACACATGCAGCAACAGGTTTGCCCCCAGAAAACCCCAAATCTTGTGATATACACTTGATCAACAAGTCCTGGTTTTCCTGAATCAGAAAATAAAACTTTTTACGAGGAATCAACAAGAAAATAAGGGGAAAATAATTAAATTGAAAAGGTGGTTTGAAGTATATATCACAGATTCAAATTGTTCTGCGCATTTATGTAGCCACTCACTTGCTGCTTCTCATTAAGAGATTTTTGTGGTTTTCCCTCAGATTCAGGCTCCCGTACATATGATGCAGCAAGAGTCATATCCTAAAACATATAGAAGGTAACAATTTAACAAATTAAACAAAAACTTCCATTACCAAAATTAATTACAAATATATTCATAAAAAACAACATCCTCTTACTGGTCCAATTTTTGATTCACCATTTAGAGCATTCTCATTTTCTGGTGTCCTCTGCACATCATACATGAAATCTTGTTGTAAATCTCTCTTCGTATACTATAATGTTGAGTAATAATTACATATTTGTTTTCTTACCTGAATAATCACTATCCTTGGTCTTGCAGATGGAGCTTTTCCAGTTGGTGATACAGCCAATGCTTGCTGGCGAAGAACTTGATTTTCTGACTCTGAATTGGAAATCTTTTCCTCCAATCTGCATCACAAGAGTTATTTTTGAAAATTAGATTTATATTAAGACAGGTATAGATGGTTATTAATGGGGCAAGAAGAGGCATATCCAAAGGCATAAAAAAAAGTTAAACGCCTGATGAACAGATGGAAGAGAATGGTTGATAACAGTTGATAGACAAACTATAATAGGAGTAATTCTTGGATGTGTTGTAGGGTCAGGGAATAGAAAAATAAAGTATATTAACCTACATAATATTGAAATTCCATACATTTGCATTGTCATCAGAATCTGAAAATCGTTTGTTCATCCTTCTATAAACTGAATATAAGCACTACAGAAGTAGTATTCACTAACTATACAGATCTTTTATCTCCACAAGCTTTACTAACCTCTGAACCAATTCCTGGAGTTGATCCACTTTGCGGTCAGAATCTTCAACTTTTTTAATCAGCTCCTTATTTCTGGCTTCAGTCTCAACCTGAGCTTTTCTGGACTCTTCTTTAGCCTCTTTCTCCAATAGCAGTGATTCCTGTATTGGACATCAAAAGTGTTTAGTTCATTGTAAATGAATTTAATAACCCCACAACAACTAACGTTAACTTTCTTTTACCCTCTTTTTACGTATAGAAAGAGGTTGAAATATAAGTCTATTTCAGTACTGTTCAATCAATTATCATTGCAGGTACTAAACAGAGAAGCTAGATAAGATAACTGAACTAAGATTGCAGGATGAGCTGTCCGTAAATAATTATGTAACTATAATTACTTTCATCAATCTTGGAAAGATGAATGAAATCCTAGGATTCTGATACGGGCCCATAGCAATTAGGATCTACACTAGAAAAAATAAAAAGGAAGCAGGGGAGCACAACCAACAGAGTGAATAACATGGACAAGCATGGGAAATGAGGGAGAGAAAGTTGGAGGGAAAAACTGTTAGGAGTAATGGTATATTAGAGAGAAAGGTAAAGTGAAATTTTTTTCACAAGAACTTACAAATAACTCGTATCAGAAAATTCTATGAATTTATTACATTAATGGTGTATGATCAACATAATAAAAGATTCCCTACCTTCAAACTATTGACTTCAGCCAATAAAGAATTAATCTTTTCAGTATCTTGAATTATAACAGGAGTCTCCTTAATAACTGGAGGTGCTTCTTCAATAGCTTTCTGTGCTGCCTCACGCTCTTTGATGACCCTGGCATTTGCTTCTTCTACTTGTAATTGCATTGCATGTAATGCATCCTGTAACTTAGCAAGTTCTTGTGTCTTTTCCTCTTCCAAATCATTCTGTAATCAGTTAAAAAAAAGATAAGTTTATGGTATTAAAAATTGCAATATTTATATCGGCAATTAAAATGGCGATTTAATATATGAAAACATATGATAATGAAATTACTCTCAAGCGCTTCTCAATTTGCAAACGCCATGTAAGTTCTTCAACACGCTTTTCTAGTTTGTCTTTTGCTTCTTTAAGGGCCCCTGTTTCTCTTGCAGCCTGAATACAGTTACACAAACTATTACTCCCAAACCAACTTCTTATAAAGCAAGACTTAGTACTCCATATTACTCCAACATCATAAAAGAGAAAGTATAATTCAAACCATTTTAAGCATTCTAAGCTCCCTTCTAGCAGCCTGAGCCCTCCAACTGCATTGAGTAACAATTGTAGCCTTTTGCAATCTTTTATAGAATGTATATGCAATTTTCCGACGCAAATGAGCCTGAAGAGATTATCAAAAAAGATAATTATAGCGAGTCAAATAACAAAATTGCGTGATTTCATTTTCTCTTGCAGCCTGAATACAGTTACACAAACTATTACTCCCAAACCAACTTCTTATAAAGCAAGACTTAGTACTCCATATTACTCCAACATCATAAAAGAGAAAGTATAATAATTCAAACCATTTTAAGCGTTCTAAGCTCCCTTCTAGCAACCCGAGCCCTCCAACTGCATTGAGTAACAATTGCAGCCTTTTGCAATCTTTTATAATATGAATATGCAATTTGCCGACGCAAATGAGCCTGAAGAGATTATCAAAAAAGATAATTATAGCGAGTCAAATAACAAAATTACGTGATTTCATTTTCTCAACTAAAGGTCTAACTATGAAGGAGATCAACAACCGCACCTGGACGTGAATTGCAGCCTTCGTTTGCTTTCTAAATCTAAATTCATCACGAGCCTTCATAGCCCTTAAACCTGTCTGTAATATAATTGCAGATGATCGTGCTGTTAAGTAAGATTTCCTAGCAGTGTACCCCTTGAAGTTCTTTTCTATTTTCACAGCTGCTGCTACACGTCGTAACTGCTCATAGAGCTTCCGAGCCAACATTCCTATTAGTTATTGAAAAGCACCATAAGAATCAATAGCAACAAATTAGTATAAGTAGTTTATAGAGACCAAATCATGAGAAATAAATCTACTTAAGGTGAAGATCCCGACTGATTCAATGCTGCATGAATTCTAGAATACCATGAACACTATACATTATAACAACTAGGGGTTTGATGAAACATAAGCTCGATGAGAAAAGAAACAAGAATTGTTGATAGCAAGCCCAATTTGTAAGTATGTCCATATTTATTTTTAGCTCTGAACATTTTCATTGAAGGGGATAAGTGGATAATTTTCATATTTGGTGGATTTGGGCCTTTTAGACATACCTTATGGGTTTTTTTTACGACCATTCAGTCTCACTTCAGCTTTGGTGGTTTACATATTGATAGTTCATGGAGGAGCAATTTTAGAAAATAACATCAGACATCATCAGCTAAAGTTAGGTAATATTTTTCAGTACTGATAAAAGATAGGAGTACTGATTCAGTAATTAGAGATGATTGAAGAGATTGACTTAGTGGGCTTGGAATAGCTCATTTTGTGTTCAAAATAGCTTATAATCAATATTCACAGGGAATTTTTGAAAGGAAAAAATAAAAGAAAAGCATTTGCCTTTTTGTAAAAATTAAGCTAATCCGATCATGCAGTGAAGGTCATAAAACTACTAAACAAAGAAGCAACAAATATCAAAGCAAGCATATTAGGAGAAGAGGAAGGCTACCTCGCAAATTAGATTGTAAACGGATTGCAGCTTGGCGCACTTCAATGAATTCCTTGCGTGCAATATGGGTACGTATTTGCCTCTGGATGATTCTAGCTGCATTCCCAAGAACCTCTGCTCTTCTTGCATCCAACTCAGCCATCTGACCAGCTCTCAGGAAAACCTTTGACTTGCCTATCTGGTAAATCATCATAAATCTTGTATGACTTCATAGGTTACAAAATCCATTCATATGGATAGACTTGCCTATAGTTTAACAAATTACTCATTCTTCTAAAAATAAAAAATAAAAAATGGGAAAAGTATGTGTCCTTTTAAAGGACACACGTTTATATCCTTTTAAGAGAGACAAAGCAATAAAACATGGGGGAGAGAGAGTGGAGGGAAAAAAATTTAATTTTAATTTTAAAAAAAATACACTACTTTGATCTTAAAAGACCATCCTTTTAAATGATACACATCTTGCCCTAAAAAAATGTAGCAAATTTCCAAATCCTCTTTTCCAAAACTGACTCTCCCATGCACCAACGTCAACATTTCAAGTTGTAAGGAGTACTGAATCACCTTATAGCCTTTCATGCGCATTTTCTTCAGGATCATTTGGCACACCTCCTTATCATTATAGCTGAAAAGGAACATATAAGAACAATTAACATGTAAATGGAGACAAGATGCTAGCAAGAGAGTCCAAGATTTAAGCCATAGATAAAACAGTAATTGCCCTAAAAATCATACAAATTCGAGGTAAATAAGTTTTGCAAGAAAAACACAAAAAATCGTTGTCCAATTTAAAGATAGACAGCCCAAAAAGGAGATGAGCTTTACTTTCCATCCAGAACTTCAGGGGCAAGAACACCAAATCTGTTAAGGAATTCATAAAAGGTCTGTCTGGTAGTATATCCAGCACATCTGATTCTAATTGCCTCAAGAACGCCCTAAAGCAAATAACAAAGAGGCAAATAACCATCAAGTGTAAACAGGTGCTAGAGATATTCTATATAAAGCCAATGAAGACAAAGAAAGACCATGATATACTCACACCACAGCGTAATTTTTGCATAATATTGAGATTTTCAAAAATAGCAGGCCTGCGAACATTAATTGGCATCACACATCTGATATAGTGAGGTTCTGTCGAACTTAGGGTCTCCATCAAAGATTGAAGTTGTAACTGCATTTTTTCAGAAATGTGTCATTTATTACTTGTGAAACATAAAAACAAAGACACCAGATACCTGAGACAGGAATGTCAAAGATTGTATGATAATGAATTATAATATAGCTCAGAAAAAGAGTGGTAAAATTAATGATATCATTTATGAATTTAAGACAATACAACTTATATATATATTTCTATATAATCTTTCATTTGCTAGAAAAATTTTAATCAACGCAAGAACAACACTAAAAGAAAGCTAATTTACCTTTATTAAAACAAGAACGAGTTACTAAAGATAGCGTATAAAAAAATTCAAAGAATAATATCAATAATAATTTTAAATCACAAAATAATTCCAAACATATAATCATCAAAATTTCAAAGAAATAAATCATATTTAAAGGAAAAAAATAACTCTTCACTACCCACCTCTCTCGATTTATTTACTTATCTTATATCCTATTATTTTATTTCCTAATTTTTATTTTTATTTTTTTGTATTTATTTCACTCAGGGATCTTTGATCCTTCGAGTCAGTATCAAAAGCAAACCCCAGGCGCAACCAGGGGCTCTGATACCATTTTGTAACACCCCAAATTTCTAACAATTTATAATAGCATAAATAAATTCAATAATTTTATAAATAACAGCAGAAGTTCAAATTAATCAAATTTGGGGAAATGTTACCGCCGCACCTGTATAGGGACAAGTGCAAGGCTCTTTATTACATTCAAGTAAAACCAAATACTAAAGTTTAAATAAAGGAAATATGTCTTATTCACATCGAATCAAATATCATTCATAATCTTTATTAAGTTTATTTAGTGGAGTAGTGGGAAGAGAACCATGGTAGACCCGGGAAACCCTGCCAGTCTACCCTGTGACCCGGGAAACCCTTTCACAAATAAATCACATTGGCCATAATCAATTCACATTTTCCTAGTGTCCCGAATATCCTGCCAAACACATCTTCCCAATGTTGCTACTAATATCCCGGGAAACCCTGCCATATACCACTTTGAGAAGAACGGATATTCTCTGTTCACATCGTATAAATATATCAGAGGCATAGAGCCCAAAGGTTGTGTTCATCACTTTGGGAGGCACCATCCCAAAGCTATCTTCCCACTATTAGTTTATTACAATCATACACAATCAATCCCGCCACAGGCCGCCAAATCAGGATTACTTCTTAATAATTGAAAGGGTAAACTCATAACATTTGAGGGAAAAAAGTTTATCATAAAAATTACTGAACTTATAAAAAAAAAACTGAATTTCCAAAAATGAATTGCTATAGCATAAATCATTCATTCACATTAGCTGGCTGCGAGTTCTTTCCATGGAAACAAATTTTATTTCCAACAAATTTGAACAAATTTTTTCACTACCAAGTTACTACCTATCTAATCACCATTGGATTAACATTTTCTCTCTCTTCATAAATCTTTTAGCATTCTCTCTCTTTGATCCAATGATAATTAGATTGGTAGTAAGTTGATAGTGAGAAATTTTGGTAGTCAAAATATCCCTCCTCATTATACATTGCCACCTTATACTTATATGTTGTTTTAAAAGACCACCTTAAACTTTCAATTGAATCAATTAACCCCCTTAAACTATAGTTTTAAAACAATTTAGCATATTTAATAAAATTAAGACAATAATACCCTTATTCTTAACCCACCCAATATTGAGGCCAACGAGAATTCTGAGAGATAATCATGATCAGAGACTCACCATTTTTCTCTTTATATAACTGGATCATGTCACCAGTTGCGAAGTTTCAAATAACTTTTTGTAACTTCCCATTAATGCAAAACCTTAAAACGTTAATTACCATTAATGCGAAACGTCAATTACCATTAATGCAAAACGTTACCATAATGCAAAACGTCAGAACGTCAATTACCATTAATGCAAAACGTTACATAATACAAAACGTCAAAACGTCAATTACCTTTAATGCGAAACTTTGCCATAATGCAAAACGTCAAAACGTCAATTACCATTAATGCGAAACGTCAATTACCATAAAGCCTCTTTTATTATTAATTAAACCAATTGACATACATTACACATAAGACACAATTAATTTTACACCCTCCGGCGTCAAAAGCAGCCATGGATTCATTGCCGGCAACTGAGATTGAGGAGAGACACATGGCCATGGAAGCACACTGTGCCGTTTACAAGGAACCTTTTGAACTTGGAACCGAAGCAAGGGAAATGCCTTGCAGCAGCATAAGAAGAAGTTGCGGTGGCCTGGTTTTCTAGAGGAAGAAAAGGAAGAGGGCGTTCTCTGGTGTATTACACATGCTTACACTTGTTTTAAAATAATTTTTTAATTTGTTATAAATTCACTGTTGGATTCAAATTTCTAATTATATGAGCCATATATATAAAATATTATATTAATATAAAATAATTTAGTATTTTATTAATATACATTAAGTTAATTACATTTTTTAAAATTTAAAGAAAATAAAAGTATTTAAGTATATACTTATTCTTATAATTTATTTTAAAAAAATTAAGATAATAAATAATTATAAATTGAAAAAATTATATTGTATATAAAATTATTGAATGATATTAAAATAAGATAATTTCCCCATTTATATATTTTCACATGGTAAAAAACGTAAAACTTGACTTTTCTCTCAGCCTATTTGCTTGATCCTAATCCGCCATTTGAAGAAGGAAATATTATAATTAGGTAAGTTGCAGTAAAAAATTATTTTTTTTCCCATAATGTACAGTAAACCAATAAAGTGACTATATAAATTTATGTGTTTTATAAGAGTTATGTTGTAGGAAAAATGATTGTGTTATGTTATACAGATTCATTTTGCGTGCTGAATTTTTTTTTTGCTTCGGGTCCCACAAAATGTTGTGTGTGTAGGAAAATTTTTATGCTCATGTTAAATAATAGATGATAAATCCTAAATTTATATTACATAAATACTTTATGGGATATATTTTTCTTATGTTGTAGGAAAAATGTTATCTCATGTTGTACAAATAAAAATATAAGTGAGACCCACATGTAAGAGGAGAGAGAAAAAAAAATGATGAGACCTAATTTCTTTTTGTGTGTGTAGGAGAGTTATTTATCTTATGTAAAATGAGATAAACATAATTCATAACATACCTATCACATTTTAAAATTTAACGTAATATATTATAAATTTTTTTTTAAAGTAATAATATATTATTTATTAATTGTTTTAACGCATGCAATATATTATTAACTGTTGATATATTATTAATTAGGGATGTAATATACATTAATATTCATTACCTACAAAAAAAAACTATTCATTTTTTTCTTTCTTCGGAGTAAATATTTTATTACATGGTCCCGCCAATAACAGGCTTAGGCATTTTAATACTGAATTTAGAAAACATTTAATACAGGAGAAATTTTTATTTATATGAGAATCTTAATTTTTTAAAATATAATTTTTAAATTTAAATTATAATAATATCCATAAATAAAAAATTTAAAAATATTGAGTTTAGCACGAATCCTGATTTGCTGCTTATCAAACCAAACGCTCCGTAGTGTATCAATGCCCTATATAAGAATAACTCTTGAGTTAAAGTCTCTGTAGTCTTGTCTTCGTTGTCTGACCCTGCCTCGTATGCTTACGGTGCTTCATCTTCCTCTTATCCTTTTGACATAACTGGTTTTCTTTTTCCTTTTCCTTTTTGCTGTTGCTATTTTTGCTTGAAATGGGAGGAGAAAACTGTGATAGCTACAGATCCTGGGTGGAAGACATTTACTGGACCCATTTTCAATTTCTCCATTTCACCCAATTTCTCGGTCCTGGTTATGTTCAATGTCTTGTAAGTCCTTTTTTTTTTTTTCTTTTTTCATCTTTCTCTTTACTTCTCTGTTGTGGATCGAAAAATAAAACCCTTATAAAGGGATGAAATTTGTGGACTGAGTGCATGCATTCCATGTATTCACTGTTTTGACCCTTTCTTTGTGTTTTACTTATCACACTACATTTTTTCAATTTTGCCCTCTCTTTTTTTTTTTATCTATTTACAATTCCCTCTTGTAAAGTCATGAGCTTTTTAGACCAGCTGTCACAATCCATGGTTTTTTTTTCCTTAGATTATACGGGCATTTTTTTATTTTTTTTTTAAGATAATGACTTAGGTTTTGTGACAGAGTAGCCGTTGTTCTGCATGTTCTGTTTGCTTTGTTTTGTACTTTTTGGAGATTTTTTTTTTCTGGCTTTTCGTTAGGGCTTTACAAGTTTTTTTTTTTTTTTTATCTTTTCATTATTATTTTTTATTTTTTTGTGCAATAGACGAAACATGAATCAACCTTTTAGGTTCTGGCTATGCATGCACCTTATGTGATCATGATTGTGAGGCATGTCAATGTTTGTTGATGTTTCTTCAGTGGGGTGAGGGACAAAAAATAAAGGGCTGACCCAGTTCAAATACCCACTTCGTGAGTGTCTGGTGAAGGAAATATTCTAGGCAGTCTTTCCCCTGCTTTTTGCATAGAGACTGATTCGAACCCGCGAACCACGGCAAGCAAGCTTACCATTGAGCCAAGCCGGCCCTTCAATTAAAATGAATAAGAAGAATGTAATGTGGTTGTTCTTAGCTTATTATTCTGGTCCTTGTTCCACAATCATTAAGCTAATAGTTATATTTGAGATGGTTGGTGGATGCTTCTCAGTCAGATACTTACGAAGTTATGATTAGTCTTAGATATATATTTTATACTAACATGTTTTTTCAGCCTACTGTATCTTATATACAAAGATGAAATTTAAATTTTGATTGCAGGCGCTTCCCAAAACATTCTCAGATAATCTGAAGAAGAAGTTGCCGGAAAATGTGGCCCTTAGGGGTCCTGGTGGCGTTGTTTGGAATATTGGATTGACAACTAGAGATGATACCTTGTACTTCACGCATGGTTGGCAACAATTTGTGAAAGATCACTCTTTGAAAGAGAATGATTTCCTAGTCTTTAAGTACAATGGTGATTCTTTGTTCGATGTTTTAATATTTGATGGGCAGAGCTGTTGTGAGAAGGCAGGTTCTTATTTTGTTCGAAAAATTGGGCATGCTGAAGATGAAGGGGGATGTTCCACCAAGAAGAAAAACACAGATAATTCCTTGGACGAAGATAATACCGCTTCTACCGATGGTGTTGAATGTGCTTCACCTGAGAAATATGTGCATCTTAACAGTGCCGGAGTCACTGATCTGGGTGAAAAGACTTTTAATGCTGTACCTTTCCAATCTGTACCCTTCAAAACAGATGGTGAAAACACTTTTACTGGTGGTGTTGATTCTGCTTGCCCTGAGGAAGTTGAAGTTATGGCTGATGTGGTCACTGACCCGCCGGCAGCTACTCCCTTGAAAACTACTGGTAAAAGGACCAAGAAGCTAGTTTCTGCTATTAAGCATGTCCAGACTAAGCGGAGAGGAAAAACACCAAAAGCATCTACTTCTCTTCAGCGAGCATTGAACTGGGTGACTGGTAACATTTTTACTATTAAAATGGGAAAGAAAATATCTTTACTGCTTTTTTATGGACATATTTTATCTTTGAAAAGCTTAAATGTGTGAAATTTCTTTTTCACTGTCCAATTTTTAATTCTAATTTCTAAAAAACCACAAGTCCACAACATTGTCAATGGGTTCTAACTTCTAACTCCAAATAATTAAAAAGGTTGTTTATAAACTGTACATTTTTCTGAGTTAATATGACCATTTCTTCAAACTAAATCAAGTATGGATATATTCTTATTTGTACACTTAATAACAAACTGAAGGGGGCGAACCGGAGCAGTGGTAAAACTGTTCCTTCATAACTGAAAGGTCATGAGTTCGAAGCCAGGAAACAGCCTCTTTGTTATTATGCAAGGGTAAGGCTGCGTACAAGGATTTCCTCCACCCCACACTCGCTAGTCGGGTTTCACGGGGAGTGGTTTTACACTTAATAACAAACTCACTTTAGAGTTTTTTCTCAAAATACATATAGATGATAGTATAAAGTGAGGGAGCAGATAGTGTGCATGTGTGGGGAGTTAATGTACACCGAACTCTACAACAAATATGAACTGATTGGTTGGAGCTTGGACATGGCATTGGTTTGATATTAATTTGCTGTTATTGTCTGAATAAGCTTCTTATGTGCGTGTTTTAACTTTTAACCAAATGTTGTGTCACTTTACTGCAGTTTTATATTTAATCTAAGACATGAGGATTTCCCGGTTAGCAAAATTGATATAAATTAGTTAAATTCAAAACAGCTATCTTCTTTCTTGAGAAATTGGTTCTTTTTGAAATACTTCTATTTCTGTTTGAATGAATATTTGGACTGTTTGTTGACATGACACTATATTTTGATCTCATTAATAGAAGCTGAGTCTGCATCTGTGGGTAAAACTGGGACAAGTGAATTATATACCTCAAATAGAAGACCTATCACAGAAGATGAGAAGAAAAATGCGCTCGAGTTGGCCCAGGCAGCAAGGTCAAATGACAGTTTTTATGTAATTATGCGACCCACACATGTATACAAGAGATTCTTCTTGGTAAACAATTGCCTCTTGATCTTTACTTTTTAAACTGAATTTAATATTTATATATTTTGCCAAAAGCTTTACTGTGATGTTTTAAACTTTGTGCAGTTATGTGGTAATTTTATTCATTCTTATTGATTGTATTCTTTTTTGTGACTAGGCAATCCCAAATAAGTGGATGATTGAACATTTCCCTCCAAGATCTCAAGATATTATATTACGCATCATGGGTAAGGCTGAATGGATTGTCAAATATTCCTATATTGCTAAACGTCACAACGGAGGACTTACTGGTGGGTGGAAACATTTTGTTCTGGATAATAACCTTGAAGAGTTTGATGTCTGTGTGTTTAAACTTGGAGGCGAACTCAACAACACAATGATCTTGGAGGTGGACATTTTTAGAGTTGTTGAGGAGATTACACCTCTGACTGCTGTGAGTTCTCCAAGGGGTAGGAAAAAACTTAAGACCATGCAGACGTAGTAGAAATTTGCTCCATCTATTAGGGTATTTCTATGCAGACGAAGAAATTTGCTCTATCTGTTAAGGGTATTTCTATTGCCTTAGGAAGTTTATTGTTGGAATGCATTGTAAGTTGACAGTTTCCTTAGCAGAAAAGTTTATCTCTAATGTGTATAAGTGTGGATGGATATTATGTTGGATTGTTTAACTTCATGTATCATCTACCTGGGATAATTTACTATATACATGCTCTCTCTCTCTCTCTCTCTCTATTGCAGCAGTTATATTTTTAAGTTTCAAATGTGAAATGATTAGCTACCTGGAGAAAAAGTAGATTAAATTTGTGTACTATTGTGGTTTTATTATTTTTGTTTAGCATCTATCCATGGATAAAGAGGACTAGCCTAGAGTAGTGATAAAATTATTTTTCTATGACCGAAAGATCTTGGATTCTAATTTTGGAAATAATTTTTTTTGGCAAGAATTGTCATCATCTTTATCCTTCTAGTCAATCAAATCCTCTTTTTATGAGAACAACCCTAATAAGGTTTGTTCTACATGATTATTTTAATTTCACTCCAAAGTTTGATCCATCGTTAGTTGTTCCTCACTGAGGAATAGGAGTAAGGTTCAAATGGCCATGGCAACGCTAATCCTCTGTGCTCGTGTGCTGATGTGGCAAGACTCCAAAAAGAATGAATTGGGTGGTTTGAGTAGCAGGCTTAAATTATTTTTGAGAAAAAAAATGCTCATCTAGTAAATTTGTTGTGAATAAAGTCAATGTATATCTATTTTTTTGATCTATTTTTTTTTTTTTTTGAGTATAATCTAGATGTATTTTTATTCAACTTTTCTGGTCATCTTGTTCTCGGTGTACGGTCTCAAAGGCTACATTTTCATCGGAACAATGAGTGTATTGAGTTTCGGACACCTTGTTCTTGGAGTAGGGCCTCAAAGATTACTACCCTTTCATTTGGAACAATAGATGTATTAAGTTTCGCCATCGCATAAGGGTGTGTGAATAAAGTCTATAGAAACGTATGAAAGTTAAATGAATATTGGAAAGCTGTTGTCAATTACTGAAGGCTTTAAGCCAATAAATACATGATACTGTTACAAAATAAATGGGAAGGAAGTTACAAAATAAATGGGAAGGAATAATAACAAACGTAACAAACGAAACCAATTGACCTAGTAAATGCTATAGACTAGGAAATAGACAATTGTTACAAACTCAAGCATAAGAAGAAGGGTGATCTTATCCTAACATTCCCCCCTCAAGTTGGAGCATGTAATGACGAAATGCCCAATTTGCTGCAAAGAAAATGAAACTGCTTCATGCCAAGAGCCTTCGTAAAAATGTCTGCAAGTTGATGATCTGATCGAACATATGCAGTGGAGATTGTTCTTCGTAACACATGATCACGCACGAAATGACAGTCAAGTTAAATGTGTTTGGTGCGCTCATGGAACACAGGATTAGCAGCTATGTGCATGGCGGATTGGTTATCACAGTGCAACTGCATTGGCATGGAATGTTGAACATCAAGAGAGGCTAGGAATGTTTTGAGCCATAGTAACTCAGCAGTAGCTGCTGCCATGGCGCGATATTCAGCTTCAACAGAGGAACGAGAGACAGTAGGTTGTTTCTTTGTCTTCCATGAGATTGGAGAAGTTCCTAACATAATGAAATAACCAGTAACCGAACGCCTAGTCAAGGGACAACTAGCCCAATCTGAATACGCTTGAAGGACAAAATCATTGTTAGATGAAAGTAGTAATCCTTGTCCAGGATTAGCTTTTATGTACCTTAAGATGCGTAGGATTTCCAGATACTGAGCTTCAGTTGGAGTTTGCATGAATTATGAGAGAATATGAACTGAATAACTCAACTCTGGTCTAGTGATAATTAAATAAACCAACCGTCCGATGAGCCTTCTATATCGACCTGGATCCGAGAAAGGAGGGCTTGCTGTTGTCGCGAGTTTGTGGTTTGTTTCAAGTGGAAACTCACATGGTTTGCATGCTGAAAGACCCGCATCTTCTAAGATGTCAAGAGCATATTTAAGTTGGCTGAGAAATAAACCAGAAGAACCATGAGCCATTTCAATACCAAGAAAATATTTTAGAACACCCAAGTCCTTGATGTGAAAGCATGAGTTGAGAAAAGTTTTTACAGCAGTGCAAGTGTCTTCATCATCTCCGGCTAGGATAATATCATCTACATAGATGAGTAGCACAACGAAATGGCCATTTTGTGTAGAGTGAACAAAGTGTAATCAGCTTTAGACTGAATAAAACCATAGGACTCAATGGATGTTCGCAGCTTTGAGAACCAATTCCGAAGAGACTGTCGTAGGCCATAGAGAGACTTCTTTAGACGACATACGGTATTAGGAATACGGTGATTGAAGCCCGCAGGAGTACGCATGTAAACCTCTTCTGCAAGATCGCCATGAAAAAAGGAATTTGTAACATCTAATTGATACATTTTCCAGTGTTTTGCAACCGCGACGACAAGTAGTGTCCGAAGACTAACCACTTTCGCTACTGGAGCATATTTGTCAAAGTAATCCTCTCCAGCAACTTGGTTGTTACCAGCAATGACTAGCCTTGCTTTGAATCTCTCCACAGTGCCATCAGAGTGGTACTTGATGCGATATACCCACTTACAAGGCATAGCACGCTTTCCTGGTGGCAGAGAAGTGAGTTCCCATGTGTGATTTTGCTCTAGTGCATCAATTTCTTTGCGCATTGCTTGATGCCATCTTTCATCTAGTATAGCTTCTTTGAAAGTTTTGGGCTCAACACCAGTAGATATAGCAACAAGAAATTGTTGATGCTTTTGTGAAAAATTAGAGCAAGAAATAAAATTAGCTATGGGATAAGGAATACTTGAGGATTGACTGGAAGAGGTAGTTGAAGCTGATGGATTATGTGCAATAACCTTTGAGCATGTGAATTCCTGGAGGTACTATGGAGGACGACGCACACGCTGACTACAGCGCGGATTTTTAGTTGAAGCAACGGGTGAAATAGAAGACTGCGCATGCTGTTCAACATCAGGTATATGAGGTTGTGCACCCTAATCATCAACATTTTCTAGAGTAGGAAGATGTGAACTGTTGTCATCATCATGTTGTGGAGGCAATAAAATATTTTCACTTATAGCAGGAATATGATCATGGGGTTGAGAAAAGTCTCTAGTCGTCACCTCATCAAGAACTGGTGTAGAGGATAGCAGTTGGGGTGCGGAAGGAGTAGTAGGGACTTCTGTTTGTTGTGCAAAAGGAAAAATGGATTCCTCAAATATGACATCCTTAGAAACAAAAACAGTCTTCGTGTTAAGGTTATAAAGCCTCCATCCCTTTTTACCAAACGGATAGCCAAGAAACAAACAACATACGGATCTGGCTGCAAACTTGTCTACGGGTTTAGGCCGTGGATGAGTATGACAAAGACATCCAAAGATGCGAATATGGTCGTAGCTTGGCGCACGTTTGAAGAGACACTCATATGGGGTTTGACCTTGTAGAAGAGGTGTAGGAGTTCTATTGATTACATGAAGATCAGTTAAAATACATTCCCCCCAAAATTCAATCGGGATATGAGCTTGAAATAGTAATGCCCTTTCCACATTTAAAATATGTCTATGCTTGCGTTCAACACGACCGTTTTGTTGCGGTGTATCAAAACAGGAAGTTTGATGTATAATGCCCATGTCTGAATACACTTTACGGAGATTTGTAGCACAAAACTCGGATCCGTTGTCTGTTCGTACTACTTTAATGTATGCATTAAACTGAATTCGCACCATCAAGATAAATTGAGTCAAAATTTTTAAAGTTTCTGATTTTGCTAACATTAAATAATCCCATATATTTCTGCTAAAATCATCTACTATGGTGAGAAAATATTGTGCTCCTGTTAATGAAGAAGTATGATAGGGACCCCAGATATAACAATGAATAATATCAAAACAAGCATCCATTTTATTAATACTAATAGGGTATACAGTGCGAGTTTGTTGTGCTTGAAGACAAATATCGCATTCTGAATAAGGAAAATCCCTATTTTTATTCACTGCAACAAATGGAAGAAACTTCAGATTCTGAAAGGAAGGATGACCCAAGCGACGATGCCAAATCTCTGCATTGTGTTAGGTTCGGGCAGCACATGCAGTGGAGAAGGATACGTCAGATTCATGCACATAAACACCAGCTTGCAATCTACCCAGTCCAGTCGTGATCCTCGTTGTGTGTTCCTGCATTTCACAACCAGTGTGATTCAAAGAAATACTACAATGCGTATCATTGATTAATTGAGCAACAGAAATCAGATTGCACTGTAGTTCGGGAACATATAACACATTCTGAAGAACAATATTGGGTGTTAATTGAATGGTGCCACGTTGAGATGATAAAACTTGATCACCATCAGGTAAGCCTATGGAAGTAGGCTGAATAGATTCGATATGTGAAAGTAAATGAAGATTCCCAGTCATATGTTGAGAGGCACCACTATCCCCGAGCCATGGGTAAGGTTGGATGTACTTACCAGAGAGGGAAGTAGTATTGGCAGAGGATGCAACAGATGAATTTGAGGAAGATGCTACCAGATTGACAAGTTGCTGGAAGATCTCAGGAGTTAATGCAGGAGCGTTATTTGGATTGGACAATACGGGAGCAACAGCTGCGGTTTGTTGTGCAGGAGCTCCAATGGTGTTGTATCTGTTATCATTGGTCCTGCCATGCCCTCGTCCACGACCCTTAGGAGGTCTGCCATGGAGTTGATAATATTTGGAGACATCATGGTATAACTTACCAC
Organism: Gastrolobium villosum; assembly: GCA_032173675.1. Lineage (NCBI taxonomy): Eukaryota > Viridiplantae > Streptophyta > Magnoliopsida > Fabales > Fabaceae > Gastrolobium > Gastrolobium villosum. Next base: position 23,478 of record JAVKPL010000728.1, read on the forward strand.
AATGGCTGCAACGAACAGGTTCAGGAGTAGAAGAAAAAGGCTGTTCGCGGGCAGTATAGCTTAGGGCATCATTGCGCACCTCATGATTCTGGGCCATAGTGACTTGAGTCTCCTCCTGAACCAATGTAGAGTACGCCTTATTAAGAGTAGGAAGAGTAGGTTGGTTCAACATTTGAGAACTAATATTACCGAAAGTGGCATTATCAAGTCCTAAAAGAAATTGATAAACATGATCATCAGCCATTTCTTTTGTATTATGCTTAGTAACAGGACAATCAGCACCATGAGGGCAATCAGGAAGTGCCCTTGCATTGACCAGCTCATCCCAAGCACCACGAAGCTTGGTGTAATAGGTACTGATCGAAATTCCTTGCAGTAGCTGAAAAAGATTGGATTTCAGCTGATAAATCTTTGGAGCGTTTTGGATAGAGTAACGTTCACGAAGATCATCCCAAAGAGTTTTGGCTGTGGAGAAATAATGGATGTATGGCTTGAGAGAGGAGTCATGTAGTTATTTTAATTTATATAGTATGATTTGTTTGTTGGATCTGCTGAAATATATGTTATTTAGTTTGAGCGTCTTGCTTTTGAAATTGAGTTAAATGCAGATTGTATGAGTTTTGTTGTGATTCATGATTCTGTTTGGACGTTGAAATTATGATTTTTGGTTTAACATCATAATTTGAGTATTTTGTAAAATTGATTCATGATTCTGTTTGGAAGTTAAAAATTAACAGGCTAATGGGTTAGGCCAAGCCATTTATTTTTTTTATAAACGGGCCAAGTCAGGATAACAATTAGACTCGTACTAGGTTTGGGCCAGGCCAAATTGAAATATTTTGTCATAAACTTGGGTTTTTCGGAACAAAGCTTGGCTCAGCCCAGCCCACTTTCACCCCTAGGTGTGACTAATAAATAGCAAGCCGCGTGGCGACCGAAATGAGAATGGCACAATTAAATAAATGAAATACTTGTTTACCAAAAAAGAAAAAGAAAAAGAAATGAAATACATGAGAAGCTGAATTCAACTTCTGACTTCAAGTCTCCAATCACATCAGAAATGACGTGATAATTGGAGAATAAACCAATGGATGAAGTGTAATTTTTTTAAAAAAAATCTTTTAATTATCTAATGGTGTAGTTCAGTTGGCAACACAGGTTGAGCATAGAGAAAATTGGGTTCAATTTCCACCAAATACATTTTTTAGAGGGGCGATGAACTTTAACTGTAATTAAGTCCCGACTTGGGATTAGACTTATAACCGACTCAAAGAGTTAAAATTTGAGGAAATACCCGAGACCGACTCGCCTCAAAAAGGTAATTATGGTCGATATACTAATAAAAAATCTTTTAATTTTATGTTGTACAATTATTTATATCTTTTAATTAGTATAATTTAATCTTTAGGGAATTATGTATATAAAAGAAGGGAAAAAGAATTCTTATGTTGTAGGAGAGCTCTCTTCACATGTTAGCGAGAGTTCATTTTGAGTGCAATAAATTTTTTTTATTTCTTTATTTTTATTTGTGGGCCCCACCATGAATTTGAGTTTGTAGGAGATTTTCCTACTCTCCAATAGCATGAGAAAAGCATTGCCCATAAAAGAATATTTAGGGAAAAGTTCATGAACCCCATGTGATTTACTTTTCTATCAGTTACATCCCTATGCTTTTTATCTTACCAATTACCTCATGTAATTTTTTTTCATCTAAGTTCACTTTTAACATTGTTAGTAATTAAACTAATTTGTCCATTTTACTCTTATTTTATATACGAAGTTTTGTTTATAAAAAATAAAACCTGACTCTAAAAAATAAAAATGGTGGCAAAGTTTACTTGATTATAGGCTTATAGCTAGAAGAAACATGTAATATATGGGAGAATAATAGTTGTTGGAAAGGGGGCATGCAAAAATTTTACATGAGTAGAGGTGGTAATATAAGATTGAATCTAACGGGTCAACCAGTCAAAACGGGACGGGTTGGGTTATACATTTCAACCCACCAACCCGCCTCGCCGGGTTGCGAGTCAAAATGGGTTGGCGGCAAGTCAATTTTTTTTTTTACTATAAAGTAATATTTATTTGTCACTAAACTTTTTTGATATCCATTTTTTTAATCTTAATTCTTATGAATGGAAATGTGATTGTATTTCATAATGTGAAAACTGAATACACAAGTTTACAAGTTCACATATATATCATGTGAAAATCATAAAGAAGCTTAAAGAACTAGTTAACTAACTAACAGAAAGAATAAACTGAAAATATAATTACTTCCATAAAAGTAGGAGCCAATCAGCTTGAGACACGTCAACTATCATACTTCAACTATCTTGAGTGAGATTGATCAGGTGCATACGTCAACACCCCTACAAGCAGGACAGTGAATATCACGAAGTCCCAGCTTGCCAACCATAACAACAAATGGAGCGGGATGAAGACTTTTAGTGAATAAATCAGCCAATTGAGTAGATGAAGCAATTGGAAATAAACGTAATAAACCAGCTTGAAGCTTTTCCCTAGTAACATGAATATCAATCTCAATATGTTTTGATCTCTCATGAAGAGTAGGATTTTTGGCAAGATATATAGCTGATACATTGTCACAATAAACAGGAGCTGTTGTGGAACAAGGAACATCAAATTCTCGAAGCAAATAAGAAATCCATTGAAGTTCACAGGTCATGGAAGCAAGTGCTCGATACTCAGCTTCACTGGATGAATGAGATACTGTAGATTTTTTCTTGGAACGCCAACCAATCAATGAAGAACCAAGAAAAATGCATAATCCGGTAACTGATCTCCTGGTGTCTGGGCAACATGCCCAGTCAGAATCAGTGAAGCCACTTAATTGAAGAGAATTCTCAGATGGAAAAAATAAGCCAGTTGCAGGAGATCCTTTAATGTATAGAAGGACACGGTTAGCAACAACAGAATGATCAAAACTAGGAGCACTTACAAATTGGCTTAGTTGTCGAACAGAAAAACTAATATCCGGATGAGTAGTTGTAAGATACAATAAATGACCAACTAAACGTCGATAGGAAGCAGCCTCTGGCTCAGAAAGTGGAGTCCTAACATTACGAGAAAGCTTGGTTGCAGGCACTATAGGTGTAGAAGATGGTTTAACACCCAAGTAGCCTGTATCAGCTAAGATATCTAATGCATATTTTCGCTGATTGACAGCTATACCAGTTTTGCTCCTAGAAATCTCAAGACCCAAGAAAAAACGCAATGGGCCTAAGTCCTTTATTCGAAATTTGTTATCCAAGGCTGCTTTTACACGTTGAATCTCAGCATGACTATCACCAGCTAAGACTATAACATCAACATATATAAGAAGGACTGCTAAAGAGCTATCATTGCGCTTAATGAACAAAGAATGGTCAGCTGTAGACTGAATATAACCAAGAGAGATCAATGAGTAAGACAATTTGGAAGGCCATTGTCTACTGGCTTGTTTCAAGCCATAAAGTGATTTGCTCAATTGACAGACTTTGCCTCATGGAGCTTGGACACCGGGAGGTAAAGCCATAAAGACTTCTTCGTTTAAATCACAATGTAAAAAAGCATTGTTGACATCTGGTTGTTCAACAATCCAATTTCTGGCTGATGCAATCGAAAGAAGTATTCTGACAGTAGTCATTTTGGCTACTGGACTAAAAGTATCAAAATAATCCACACATCAACTAAACGAGCTTTGCAACGTTCTATAGTCACATCTGCCTTATATTTCATCATATACACCTATTTACAGCCAACTATGTGTTTTCCAGGTGGGAGATCAACAAGATCCCATTTATGATTTAAGTCTAAAGCAGATAATTCTGCTGTCATGGCCTCTTGCCAACATTGGAGTTTAGATGCTTCAGTATAGGGCTTAGGTTCAGTCAGGTTGTAAGATTAAAACAGAACCGTGCATATGAGGGAGAACATGCAACATATGATAAAACATTAGAAAGTGGATAGCTAATACCTGAACAAGAAGATTAAGCAGCTGAAACAACGTGGTTGCAATGGAAATCCATTAGATAGTTTGGTTGTCTTCTTGTCCTGGAAGATCGACGAAGAGGAGGAGTAAAAATAGGAACTGATGGAATTGTATCAGAAGGGATATCATTTGGTGGTGGAATAGGAACAAAAGGGTTATCAAAAATAATAGGTGATGTAGATGGAAGAATGGATGAGGTATGTTCACTTACAGTGGATGAATCAGCAAATGGAAAAACCATCTCATAGAGTGTGACATTCTGAGAAACAAATAACCTTTGAGAAGGTAATTCAAGGATAAGATATCCTTTAGTACCTTCTTGATAACCAAGAAAAATAGATTTTTGGGCCCTTGGTGCAAATTTTGTACGATGAGAATGTAAATTGGACGCATAACATAAACAACCAAATGATTTTAGTTGGTTAAGGGAGGGTGGTTTGCAATGTAGGATTTCATATGGTGTTTTCTATGCAAGCAGTGGGGTACAAAGACGATTAATGAGATGAACTGAGTGTGCTATGGAGTAACACCAATAAGACCTAGGGATATGGGCTTGAAACATCAAAGCTCTAGCAACATTTATAATGTGTTGGTGTTTACGTTCCACTATGGCATTCTATTCTGGAGTCTCGACACATGTAGTTTGGTGAAGGATTCCTTAGGTTTTGAAAAAATCGTGCATGAGAAATTCAGGGCCATTATCACTTCTAAATTCTAATACATTTTATAGTTGTTTGAAACTGGTTTTCATGAAAGGTAACAAAATTTTGAATGGCATTGCGAGCTTCTGATTTGTGTTTGAGAAATATGACCTAAGTGTAACGGGAATGGTCATCTATAATGGATAAGAAATATCTATGCCCGTGTATGGAAATGAAAGATATGGGACCCCAAATTTAATATGTAACTATTCAAAACATTTATTTGATCTTGTGGTACTAGAACAGAATGGCAGTTTGCGCTGCCTAGCAAAGTGGCATACATCACACGGAGACACGGTTTTAGAAGGAATAAAAGGGAATTTGAGAGACATTTCTTTCATAGCTGTAGGAGAAATATGACCTAGCCTAATATGCAAAGGATATTGTCATTATTATTACAAGAGTTGGAATTGTATGTAGCAACAATATTTGAAATGAACTTGTTTTCTATATTTGTGGAAGAACGATCAACCAAGACAAAAAGACCTCCATGTTGTTCAGTTGTACCAATCTTCTTCTTGGTACTCACATGTTTGATAAGACACGAAGAATTAGATAAAACTAAGTAACAATGCAAGGTAGAAAGCAATTTGGTAACTGAGATAAGGTTGACATAGAAATCAGGTACATATAATACATTATACAGAACTAAATTAGCAGCAAATTTTACGTTTCCTGCATAAGAGGCTACAACCTTGGAACTATTTGGTAAATTCATAGACACGAGATTGATTTTATGGAATGAAACAAGACTTGAAAATGAAGAGGTTATGTGATCAGTTGCGCCAGTATCAAGGATCTAACGCAACTGACTACCTGGAACGATGGTATTTGTTGTTGTATTCATTGCTGAAGTGGACACAAGGTTGATATGACTATTGGTTTTAGTGTTTATTGCAGAATTGGGAATGTCCTTTGAATGTTGTAGAGTTTGCATGAAATCATGAAATTACTGAGAGGACATAGTTATATTAGAGGATGCATCATTGCTTTTATCTGTACTTTTAGCTATTATTGCACTATTGACAGCTCTTCTCTTGAAACATGGAGGAAAACCATGCTTGAAATAACATGTTTCTATCGTATGATTACTCATCTTACAGTGAGTACATAACCTTGAATCACGTCCTCTTCCTCTACCTCCATTATAATTGGAACGTCCTCTGCCTTTGCCTTAAAAAGAATTTCTTTTGCTTTCATCAGATTCTGTTAAGAATACCTTTGGTGCATTATCAACTGGAAGATTGAGATAAAACTATCTTTCCTGTTGAGCTAGCATTGAAAAGACTTCATTAACATCAGGCATTGGATTGATCAGCATGACTTGGGATCGTACATGAGCATACTGCTCATTCAATCCCTTCAGAAATCTTATCGTACGATCTTGATATCTTCGAACTCGAATTTCAACTAATGTAGATTATATGCCATAGGACACTGAGAAATAGGCACTGGTCTCAGATTCTCTAGCTTATCACATAAACCTTTCAATTGTGTGAAATATTCAGCACTGCTTCGATCTCCTTATCTCAGCTTGTAAATATCTTCTTGCAAGTCAGAGATCCTGAAAATATCTGTTGTGAGAACCTCTCCTTCAGATCTCTCCAAGCTTCATTTGGTCGATCAATCCATATAATCGATTGAAGTATGGATGGAGAAATAGAATGATGAATCCAAGCCAATACTGTAGTGTTGCATCGCTGCCATGCAGCAAATGATGGATCCATTGTTGGAGGTGGTTGAAAATTTCCATCAATGAAACTGATTTGATTTTTGGATAGCAACGCCATAGACATTGCTCTTGACCACATGTGATAGTTCTTCCCATCGTAATGCTGAAACTAGTACTTGAGAAGGATTTTCACTTGGATGTAGATAATACGGATGAGAAGGACTTGAAGTAAAGTCAAAACCTAAACTCTGATTCGCCATTAATGCAGTAATGGATTTCTTGAAGAAGAACAATCAATAGAAAAAAATGGAAGAAATTGGAGAATCAGAGCTTCTCGAGAAGCTCTGATACCATCTTAGGAATGGAAACATGATTGTATTTCATAATGTGAAAACTGAATACATAGGTTCACAAGTTCACATATATATCATGTGAAAATCATAAAGAAGCTTGATGAACTAGTTAACTAACTAACATAAAGAATAAATTGAAAATATAACTACTTCCATAAAACTAGGAGCCAATCAACTTGAGACACGTTAGCTATCATACTTCAACTATCTTGAGTGAGATTGATCAGGTACATACGTGATACGTCAACATTAATACTCTCGTACAAAAAACAAAGAAGAAAAAATTTATTTATGACAAAGATTATCCATATAGAGGCAAAATTAAGTTCCTAAAGAATATAAGACTGAATATTAACATACATTTAAGCTTCAGATTGGAAAGAAATTAAGGTGAGTGTGAAATGAAAATAAGTAATAATATAAAATTTATAAAATATAATTTATTTTTAAATTTTAATTAATTTTTAGTTTTTAGGCAGGTTGACTTGCCAACCCACCATAAAACGGGGCGAGTTAGATTTTTGAACCAACATTCAAGAGAACGGGTCGACCCGCCCCGTTTTGCCACCTCAGGCCAACAGGCTTAGGCTAGACCTTTTAAGTTTTTAATATAGACCAGAACAAACCTATAATTAGGGGTGGTAAACGAGTCAGGGGCCTTTGGCTCGGCTTGTAAAGGCCTGAGCTCGTTTAGTAAAAGCTCGTGTTGGAACCAGGCTTGGACTTGTATAAAAGCTCGTTTAATAAAAAGGCCTCAGGCTCTAATTCATAAGCTCGGCCTTAGAGCCTCCCAGGCTAGCCTAGTCTATAAATATTTATTTATATTTTTTATACTACTTGTAATAACTCTCTCTCTCATCAATTTATTTCACCTCATTTTATTGGTTTAACAGACTTTTTGAATGATTTTGTTCTATATTATGCTATTTGGATATATATTGAATTTATGTATATTTATGGAATTACTAGTGTTGTTTTATATTATCCTTCATCCTCCTTCACACAAACAAACTCACAAAAACTCATTCGTTCCACTGTGCACTGCTTGTTTGTGTCAATTTATTTTTTTTATTTTTTTTTGTTGGCACTTTTTTTATAATGGGCTAAGATAATATAATTTGTTATCTACCTTCTCTCACTTTAATTTTTATTTGTTTATTGTAGACTTTGTAAATTATTGCTGCAAATTGGAAGCTAAGGTTTCTATCTGGAAATTGATTTTTTGTGGAATTTTGTTATCTTATTTTTATTCTTTAACATGCTAACAGGCTTCACACAGGCTTTTATTTTTTGTAAATAAACCAGGCCACAGGCCAATATTATATTCGTGACAGGTAACAGGCTAAGGCCAGTCGGACACGTTTAAATACAGGCTTGGCCCGTTAAGATCAAAGCTCGGCTCGGCTCGGCCCGTTAACACCCCTACCTATAATTTAGCTTACACCAAGTTATTAGATTAAAGTCAAAATATTTTATAAAGATTTAGCCTATTTAAACTAGCTTTAATGTTTCTACGGTGAATGTAGATAAGTTATCTACATTCGCTCCCAAAACGACGTCGTTTTGGGTTAAAAAATACAAAAAAAATTATAATGAAAAAGACAATTATAACTCTGAAATAAATTATAATTACAAAAATATCTTGATTTTCGTCTTAAAATGACGTCGTTTTGGGCTCAATGAAGATAAGTTATCTACATTGACTGTAGAAAAAGTGAACCCCTTAAACAAAATTTTAACCAGACACTATCCATTTACACCCCTATTAAACCCTTATACTTTTGCCTTTTGCACCGGCATCATAAGCTAAGGCCATAAAATCATAGACCTATAATGTAGCTTACCTCATTAGGATTTTTTTAGTGGAGTGTATTTGATTAGAATTTTAAAAGATATTTTTGAGATAAATTTTTTATAAATTTTAAAAAACTATTTAGAATTGGAGGGACTTTAAAGATTTTTTTAAAACACTTTTTTTTTTTTATAATCAAAACTTCATAAGATTGGATTTTAATAAAATTTATAGGATTTGAAAGGACAATATGTATTTATAAAATTTTTAAAAATCATATAAATTTTTAACAAACATTCAAAGTTACAGGGGTCAGTAAAAAATAACAAAGAAATGTAATGATATTAATAAAAAAGAGATAGGTTATTCTATCTACTTTTATTTTGCCTACCCTCTCAATACTATTAGATTATAATCTCATCCAACGGTGAAAGTTTGAGTGATAAAATAAATTATTTTACCTTTTTCTCTCTCCTGCTATCTTCCACCCTTTTTCTCTCCTCATTTTTTTCTATATAGCACCATATCCTACCGGTGTCCATGCAGAAAAGGGAAGAAAAAAAAAAAAAAATAACTAAAAGGAAAAAGAATTAACCCGCACAAAATCACTAACAAATCAAAACGGTGAGGGATGAAGCAAAATCAAACCCAAAACACCAACCATATTAGCAAATCCCAAACAAGAGTGAAAGGAGTCCAACTTCAAGGAGTTTCACCAGGGGCGTTTGGTAGCTGGCATTTTGCCGGAAATTTTTTTAAATTTTAAATTTTTGAATATTAACATAAATTGAATATTTTTAACATCTTTTTGAAAATCGAGATTCACGGACAAAAAAAAATTTCTCCTGTACCAAACGCCTATTTAATGCAGGAATTATCAAATTTGAAAATTTAAAAAAGCAAATACAAAATTACAAATAGAAAACCAATGATTTAGTTTGAACATAACTTGAAACAAATGCAATCAAAAATCTACAAAAAAAAATAAAATAAAAAAATACCTGCTGCAAGCCAATAGTTAGATTACCGTTGTCTTTTTTTTTTTTTTTTTTGAAAGATACCGTTATCTTTTTTTAATTAACAATCATAATTTTTTTTTGGCAATCATGGAGCTTTTATGGTAATGGCTAATTTTCTTTTTTGGTAATCAACAGTCACAGGTTAGATTACACTTATTTTTTAGGTAATAACAATCGCAGGTTTTTTTTTACAATCAACAATCTACCAAAAAAGAAGAAGAATAAAATGCTACAAGTCAACGAGTTAGATTACTTTTATTTTTTTTAGCAATCAATAATCACAGGTTTTTTTTGTAGTAATTTTCTGCTTCGTGGGATAATTCTTTTTTCTTTTATTTTCTTCTTTTCCCTCCTTTTTTTCTCCATGGAATCCGGAAGGAATGATACAATAGAGAGAAAGAGGAGGAGAGAGAAAGGGTGGAAGGCAATGAGAGAGAGAAAGAGGTAAAATAGTTTATTTTATCCAGCAATTTTTCATCATTACATGAAATTATAATCTAATGGTATTAAGAGGGGTAAGCAGAATAGTCTATCCCATAAAAAAGTAAAACCTAATATAATTTTCTCAATCAATAAAATTCGTGATAAAATTTAGTTTAGAATTTTTTACAATTGATCTTGTAAACATTGGAGTTTTTGTTCTACGTGATGAGAGTTTTCTAACTATATATCATATGCATGTTTTCATTGAGTATTTCAAGAAATTCCTGAATATGATTTTTTGGGTTTTATTACATGAAAGTTTAGAAAATTTCTCAAATTATTTTCAATTGATACATTGAAACCTTAAATTGCTTTGGAACTTTTGAAAAATAAGTTTTAGTGATCTATTGATACAAAAATTGTTTGAAATCGTTTCCTATAACGAAGGAATTTCACTCGTCAATGTATTGTTATGAAACATAAGATTCATATTTTGGAAGTTTCAATCTTTCTTTAGATTGATCGTGTTTCATTGATGTAAAACAAAAATTGGTTATGGGAGTTTGTTTGTTCCCATGTTATTTTTCCATTGTTTTATTTTTTTAATACAAAAATCACACATTTTTGTGTCAAAAAATATCATGACCAATAATTTGAAAATTCATTTTTTACACTTCCTAGGTTATTTTGTGATGAAAATCACTCAAAAATCTGCTTTTTTGAGCTTTGACGAAACTCCTATGACAAAACACAATTTCGAACAGGTCGACCCACTAACGGAAGAAGAATACACTGTAATAGAGAAATCTAAAGAAATCCTAACGATTAGGATGAGATTGTGAGAGAGACATCTTATTTATATTTTTCACTAAAAAGTCTCATAAAATTCACACAAATAGAAAATTCATTAAAATCGTCAGATTTTTGAATACTATAAGATTATTTTTCTTTTGTTTAAAATTCTGATTGAATAGCAACGGATTTGGACAGACTCTAAAATAATCTTTTAAAATCTTAATATAATACTACGTGACTTTTTTTTCAATCCTTTTAAATTCTAATTGAATATCAATGAATTTCTTTTCCAAAAGTAATTTATTAGAATCTTTTAAAATCTTAATCCAAATGTATCGATTATCTTATTAATACGGTTCGAGTCATGTAGAACCACAATAACAATAAATCTCTTGTTATAAAATTTTGCCAGTGTACCAAATATTTAGATATTCTGACCCGACCATAAACTTGCATATATCGAAATGGACTAATCCAGTGGACTTACCTGATTAGCTCATAAATTGTGAGTAAAATTTTCAAATCTTAACCCAAACTTATTTTTAGCCAGTCTAGTCCGGTTCGAAAAAATGGCTTAGCCCAAAAGTTTTATTTTATGATGGTTTGGGCTTAAAAATACTAAAGGTTGTTACTTTTTTAAAGTCCGTTAAATTGTTTGTGCATGCATGACATTGGGTTGGATCTAGTTAAAAAGAAATTGAGAATTAAATGTGTTGTTTGCCTGTTTAAATGAAAATTAAATAAACATAGGGATGGACAAGGTTTAGTAATGTTTTAAAATCTCGCCTCACCCTAAGGTTGATCTCGCAGGGTTGCTAAGTTCTCTATCTGAGGAATGGAGTCAACAGTTACACCTCTGCATACACGTTAATTTCTCTGACCCTCAAAATCTCCCCCCTGAACCCATGACTCATGAGTCAGAGTGATTAGAGGGAGTTACTACATTTTTAAAAAATAAAAAATTTAAACTCCTAAAGACATCATTTGGTGCATAAAAAAACAGCAACAAAAACTCGGTGCTGCCTAGATCTAGAATTAGATTTGAAATCTGATCTTTTTCTTCTCTTCTGATCTTCTTTCCCAGACCCAGAGCCAGTCTCTCTGACCAGGTGATCTCCTCTGTTGTGGTGGTGGTTCCTCCTATCATCTTTGGTTTTTTTTCTCTCTCTCTCTCTCCTTCGCCATTTCGTTGCCTCTCCTTCGCTGTTCTCTCTTGTGTAAGGAATCTTCTTTCATACGCTATTGTAGGTGCATGAGAAAAATAAAGAGGGCATGAGTTTGATGATATAACTTTTCATTAACTTCGTTGAAATATTTTTTTATACTTTGATAGTTTGATACTTTCATTAGCTTGTGTAATATTGACTTGTGGATGTAATTGGTTGAATTATGTTAAGTATATTTTGAATCTTTGATGATTGGTGGTATGATTTTTTGAATTTTTGGTATATGATATATATTTATATTTATATTTTTTTAATGTATAAAATTGGATTAGCGAAGTGACTCCATAATCTCCTGGTTGAACTCATGACCCCGCAATCCCTAACCTCAGCCCAGTCGATGGCTAGAGCGAGTTTTTAAACATTGGGTTCAGTGATTTATGCTCCCAAACAATGTGAATTTTAAAAGGCTTTATGCTTTATGCTCTATGCTCCCAAACAAAAGGGTTATATGCTGTCATTGAGGTTTCAGTGCTTCATGCTCCCAAAATTTACGAAAGGCTTTATGCTAGCTAATAGTACGAGCGGGATAGCCTTCATGGGTCACAACTTGCAAAAAGCTCGATTAGAATTAGAAAATTATTAGTCCACCAATAATTTTACTCCTGCTTAGCCCAACCCAAAATGTCTTAGCTTGTAGCGAGCCCATTTGAATTGACAGCTTTATTATGAACATTCTGAAGTTAGAAGTGAGGATTTTTAAAGGAATTGGATCCTCAAATAAGTATTCACAAAAGCAATATTCTAAGACATTCGAACTTGTGGAATTTTAATCTAAAATTTTCCATTTTTCAATTTGCTATTAAAATTTCCATATTTTGGTGGTGTAAGTTAATGATAAGCTACATGAAAACATTGGATGATAAAGAAATAATTAAGGTCGATATACTAAAAAAAAAACCACTGGATCAACTATAAGAAGGTTTACTTCAAATGTGGAAAATGAAGTTTTGGGGTTTAAAGACATTGAATGCATAAACTTAGCTTACTTGGGCATGAAGAATGGCTCACAACAAGAGGAAGTTAATGACCAGGGTCTTGAAAGGAATCTATCTCCTTTCAACTGTATTTGGCTTCTAAGCATACTCTAGGGAGTTCTAGGTTTTAGTTGAGCATCCTATAGGGAAAAGAGGACTTCATCAAAATGCATCATTATATGGAGATCGTTGGAACAGTTAAGGCAATAAGCACATCTGAGCTCGTGAATCCCCAAAGGTCTACCAATTTTGTTATGGGACTAATAACGTAACTTAATTTTCTCTCATTATAATGTAAAATTATTTGTCTCATGTGTAATATTATGTGTCAGTTGGTTTAATTAATAAAAAAGATATTATGGTAATTTGGCTATTAAGGGAAGTTTTTTAAAGTGTAACTGCTGATAGGTGCAGTTATATAAGAATCATATGGTCAGTTTTCTGATAATGGTAGTCTGACAGAAAATAACGTTCCATCTGGGTCTGCCTGTGAGAGTTGTATCCTATCCCTATCAAAGAAGATATAAGAATAGTGAAGGGTTAAGACTCCGAGAAAGGATTCCACCATAAAAGATCTTCTGCATTATGTGAAACTCATGAATTCTAAAGGTCCTCTGTCATGTTCTTGAATGAATATTGTTGAACATGAATTATTGAATTACTGATGAAATGCTTACATGTGGCATCAAAGAAAGTGTTTAGGAATTTATATTTTTCCATAAACAATTGTGAATGAATTCTTAATTCATGAAAAGTTAGGTTTTGAAAATTCACGATCATCGTTGAATCTAAAATAAATGTCAATCAATATTTCTCGATATTTCTCGTTGAATTATTGGATGAAAGTTGCATGCAAATTGGTTGAATTAAAGACCATTTGATATTCTCAATTTTCGTGTCCACATTTGAATAAATGGCTTTATAGTTCTTGATGTAATTTATCGGACCACCGGGTATTATAGTTTTTGCATATCTCACTCCTTTTTAAAATCAAGATACAAGTACTGTTGATGTTGTGATCTTTTCACTGTGCGTTCATATTAATGGAAAAGTTCAAATTTATCGTCTTCGTATTCCGAAAGAAGAATGAACGGTTTTCTATTCTGGAAAATGGCGTTGAATTCCACCTTACTGGACTTTCTACGGGAAAACCGACGCTAACTCGCGCGGTGATGGCGCAAAACCGCGCTGTTTTACGGGAAACCCAAATGGACCACCGCGCAGGAACGATGCTAACCTGCGCCATTTCTCTGGTCCTTTTACTGGGAAAGTGTATCACTGTCATATGTTTATTCCATTTTATGAATTATTGGGAAACATGAAAGGACATTGATATACATGAAAGTTGGACAAAATTTTGAATTAAATTATGGTTGATTTGTTAGTCATCAAAGTGGCCGAATCTTGAAGAGTTGTTTTAATTTCAAATATTATAAATTTTACTTCAATTACCATGATTGTGATGCTGTGAATAATATGTTATAAATATTCATGTTGTGGTATATTGAAGTTCATTATTATAGAACAGTTAGGGATCAACCCAAAGGATGATTATTTGTTTTATAAAATGAACATGGATGTTGGTATTGTTGGCATATTTCCTTGCATTTGGACATCCAAAGATGAAAAATATTTATGATATGGGTATGCATCATTGTCAAATTATGTGAAATTAATATAGCATCATTATGGTTAATGTTGTATGTTAATGGATCCCCAAATGTGAACATTGATATGCATTCAAGTTAGTATATTTGAATCTGTGAAGTATGTTAGTATGTGATATGTATGACTCAAAGCATTAATGTCTAAACGTTATTCCTCGCAGTACCTGTTGCCACACATTTCATGTTCTCAACTATTGCAATTTTTAATGGGTTGAACTTCTCTGAATGGAAAGAGCAAATCCAATTTTACCCTGGGGTAATGCATATGGATATGGCTCTTAGATAAGAGGAACCTGGTGTTATTACTCCTGAAAGCACTGAGGATGAAAGGAACCATTTTAAGAACTGGAAAGATCCAACAGATTAAGTCTGATGAACATGAAAATGAGCATTGTAAGCAACATTAAGTCAGCTCTCCTACAAACTGAAAGTGCCATAGAAATGATGAAACTTGTGGAAGAACGCTCCCAAACTGCTGATAAGTCTCTTGCTGGGACACTTATGAGTACACTAACCACCATGAAGTTTGATGGTTTGCGTACTATGCATGAGCATATTATTGATATGACAAGCATTGCGACCAAATTGAAATCATTGGGAATGACTGTGGATGAGAATGTCCTGGTACAATTCGTATTGAACTTATTACCGTCTGAGTATGGTCCTTTCCAAATGAACTATAACACCATGAAAGATAAATGGAATGTGCATGAATTGCATAGTATGTTAGTTCAGGAGGAAACCAGACTCAAGAACCAGGGAGCTCATTACATCATTATTTAAAGCATCAAGGAGCTGAAAAGAATAAAGCTAAGAAGCATACGAAGAAAGGAGGAGGAGGAGGACCCCTTAAGGTTGATGAGGTCTCTTCTTCTAAAATCCACAAAAAGGAAAGTAATGCAAAGATGAGGTGCCATTTCTGTAAAAAGAAAGGGCATTTCAAAAAGGATTTCCTGAAACGTAAGGCTTGGTTCGAAAAGAAAGGTAAGCCTAGTGCTTATGTATGTTATGAATCAAACCTGGCTGAAGTTCCTTATAATACATGGTGGATTGATTCTTTTTGTACTACTCATGTTTCTAATACAATGCAGGGATTCCTTATGACCCAAACTACAAGGCCAAATGAAAAGTTTGTCTTTTTGGGCAATAGAGTTAAAGTTCCGGTGGAAGCTTTTGGGACGTACCGTTTAATTCTCGATAGTGGATTTCATTTGGATTTATGTGAAACTCTTTATGTCCCTAGTATATCTAGGAATTTATTTTCAATTTCCAAACTTGATGTTACTGGATACTCTTTTAAATTTGATAGTGGTAGTTTCAGTTTGTACAAACACAATCATTTGATTGATAATGGTACTTTATGTGATGGATTATATAAATTATGTCTTGATAATCTTTGTTCTGAAACACTTATGACTCTGCATCATAATGTTGGTACTAAACGTGCCTTAGTTAATGAATGTTCTGCTTACTTGTGGCACAAACGTTTGGGACACATTTCCAAAGAAAGAATGCAAAGATTGGTGAGGAATGAAATCCTTCCGGATTTAGATTTTACTGATTTAAATGTTTGTGTGGATTGTATTAAAGGAAAACAAATAAAACACATAAAGAAAGGAGCCACAAGAAGCACTCAGCTTCTTGAAATTATACACACTGATGTATGTGGTCCGTTTGATGTTAATGCTTTCTTTCAATAAAGAAAAATATTTTATCACTTTCATTGATGATTATTCATATTATGGTTATGTCTATTTGCTGCATGATAAGTCTCAAGCCGCAAATGCTTTGGAGATTTATATTAATGAAGTTGAAAGGCAAATAGATAGAAAGGTGAAGATTGTCAGGTCTAATAGGGGTGGTGAATATTATGGAAGGTATGATGAAAGTGGACAACATCCGGGCCCATTTGCTAAATTTCTGTAAAAGCGTGGTATTTGTGCTCAATACACAATGCCCGATACACCGCAACAGAATGGTGTATCAGAAAGGCGTAATAGGACCTTACTGGATATGGTTAGGAGTATGTTAAGTAATTCTTCTTTACCTGTTTCATTGTGGACTTATGCTCTAAAAACTGCCATGTACGTATTGAATAGGGTTCCTAGTAAGTCAGTTCCAAAGACTCCTTTTTAACTTTAGACTAGAAGGAAACCTAGTATAAGACACTTGCATGTTTAGAGTTGTCAGGCAGAGATTAGACACTACAATCCGCAAGAAAAGAAACTGGATGCAAGAACAATCAGTGGTTATTTCATTAGTTATCCAGAAAATCGAAAAGGTCTACATTTTACTGTCCTTATCACACTATAAGGATTACTGAATTTGGAGATGCAAGGTTCATTGAGAATGATGAAGTTAGTGGGAGTGAAACACCACATAAAGTGGATATTCATGAAGTGAGAATACAAGTTCCATTGACTTGTATCTCTAGCAAAGTTGTTGTTCCTCTTGCTATTGAACCAATCAATAATAATGAAGGACGAGTTGATGATCCCACTATTCATGAAGAAATCACTGTTGATGAACCGAATGAGTCCATAGTAGAAGAACCACAACAAATAGCATTAAGAAGATCTCAAAGAAAAAGGAGACCTGCTATTTCTAATGATTATGTGGTATATCTACAAGAGTCTGATTTTGACATGGGTATTCAGGATGATCCAGTAATGTTTTCACAAGCCATGAATGGTGAAAATGGTGAAATGGTTAGATGCCATGAAAGATGAGTTGAAATCTATGGAACAGAATAAGGTTTGGGATCTTGTCGAGTTACCAGAAGGGTGCAAGAGAATTGGTTGTAAATAGGTCTTTAAGACCAAACGTGACTCTCATGGTAACTTGGAACGTCACAAGACCAGACTAGTTGCAAAAGGACTCACTCAGAAAGATGACATTGACTATAAAGAAACCTTTTCATCAGTTTCAAAGAAGGATTCTTTAAGAATCATTATGGCGTTGGTGGCTCTTTATGATCTAGAGTTACACTAAATGGATGTGAAAACCGCCTTTCTAAATGGGAATCTAGATGAAGGTGTGTACATGGACCAACCAATGGGGTTTATAGAAAAGGGTAAAGAGCACATGGTGTGCAAACTTAAGAAATCAATATACGGACTTAAACAAGCTTCACAACAATGGTATCTTAAGTTTAATGATACTATTGTTTCTTTTGGATTTAAAGAAAACATCGTTGATCGATGTATATATCTGAAGATCAGTGGGAGCAAGTTTATATTATTGATTCTGTATATTGATGATATTTTGCTTGCAACTAACGATCTTGGTCTTTTAAATGAGACTAAGAAGTTTCTCTCTAGTAATTTCGAAATGAAAGACACAGGTGAGACAACTTATGTGATAGGAATAGAAATATTCCGTGATAGATCACAAGGACTGTTAGGTTTGTCTCAGAAAGCATACATTAATAGAGTTCTAGAGAGATTCAGAATGGAAAACTGCTCATCATCTCCAATTCCAATTCAGAAAGGAGATAAGTTTAGTCTCATGCAATGTCCTAAAAGTGAATTGGAATGAAAAGAAATGGAAGCAATTCCATATGCATCATTAGTTAGGAGTTTAATGTATGCTCAGACTCGTACGAGACCAGATATTAGCTTTGCAGTTGGGATGTTGGGTAGATACCAAATTAATCCCGGTATGGATCATTGGAAAGCTGCAAAGAAAGTTCTGAGATATTTGTAAGGAACTAAAGGTCACATGCTTACTTATAGAAGGTCTAACAACCTTGAAGTGATAGGACACACAGATTCAGATTTTGCAGGATGTGTAGACACAAGAAAGTCTACATGTGGTTACTTGTATCTTTTAGCTAAAGGAACTATATCATGGAAAAGTGCGAAGCAGACTGTAATAGCTGCGTCCACTATGGAAGCTGAATTTGTGGCATGCTTTGAAGACACGATTCAGGCTAAATGGCTACAGAACTTTATTTCAGGGCTTGGATTGGTCGACAACATTGAAAAGCCGCTGAAAATTTATTGTGATAAGAGCAGTCTTCTTTTCTAAAAACGACAAATATTCCAAAGGTGCTAAACATATTGAATTGGAATACTTTGCCGTTATAGAAGAGGTTCAGAAACATAGAGTGTCTATAGAACATATTAGCACCGATCTTATGATAGTTGATCCCTTGACGAAGGGATTACCGCCCAAGAAATTTACTGGTCATGTATGTAGAATGAGCATTATGTCAGCTAATGAATGATGATACTTATTGTTATGTATTAAGTGTTGATACTTTGAGCTCATTGATGAATATATGTTTCTGATATTGTCTTGTTTTCAATTTATGTATGCATGCAAGTATATCTGATGATATTGAAAATATTTATAGTCCATTATGAAGACATTATTGTTGGACATAACGTGTACTTCCTATTAAAGTATCATGTTAGGAAGAAGAGTCAATATAGTAGTACATGGAAGGGACTATGCCGACTTGATACCATAGAACCGCCATGACTCATGTTGATTTTATTTCTAATAATGAATTATGATGAGGTCGATGTACGGAACCTTTAGCCTAATAAATGCGCATTATAATGAATGTTGATTAAATCAAGAAGGGACACCTCATGACATGAGCCAAGTGAGAGAATGTAAAACTATTTGTCTCATGTGTAATATTATGTGTCAGTTGATTTAATTAATAAAAAGGGCATTATGGCAATTTGGCTATTAAGGGAAGTTTTTTAAAGTGTAACTGCTGATAGGTGCAGTTATATAAGAGTCATATGGTCAGTTTTCTAATAACGGTAGTCTGACAGAAAGTAACGTTCCATCTGGGTCTGCCTATGAGAGTTGTATCCTATCCCTATCAAAGAAGATACAAGAACAGTGAAAGGTTAAGACTCTGAGAAAGGATTCCACCATAAAATATCTTCCGCATTAATGGACAAAAGTATGTTTATGTGAAACTCATGAATTCTAAAGGTCCTGTCATGTTCCTGAATGAATATTGTTGAACATGAATTATTGAATCACTGATGAAATGCTTACATATAAACCAAAAAAACTTGATACTTAAAATGTTTCTATTCACAATAATATTGACCTTGTGTTCTCAATTTGTACCAGTTTTTTTAAATTTCCAATGTTTTAAAATGTAACCTGGTTTTCTCTTATTTTGGTAAACAAAGGTTTTTTGGGTGGACATTTAATAAAAATGTCTCTGTATTAACTATTTAGTGCACTGGAAGATATATACCAACAAAACAGATTCCGGGCGGTCTTATACCTGAAGCTTTTCCAACTTTATATATGAATAATTTTCATGTCTGTAATCTCCCCAGCTTCACATGATCCTTATTATTAAACATCACAAACAACCAAAATGAATGTCATGCAGCTAAGTTTGGACATTGTTATAGAATATATCTATATCCTAACTACCTACCCATGAATCCCTTAATGGATAATGACTTAACAACATGAAATAATAAAGATAATGAAGATAAAACCCTTATCCTTGCAAATAAGGGGTTAAATCCTACACCAACTAGGAGATCTACACAACTCAAGTCCAAGAGATAACCCTTATAAACATAAGGCTAAAGACCCTCTAGGTACACATTCTGAACTAATTTACTACTTCTGCCAACACTGTGCACACAGACACGTCTTGGCTATAAGCCTATTGCTTGTGCGTAGTGATTGTGATATTGACTATAAGCCAACCAAGATATCTGTCTATAGGGAAAAGAATTTCAGTCAGTGTTCCAGACCACCATTTACTCAGTGGTCCGGACCAATTAAAATCATACAACTAATGAGGAGAGAGGAGAGAAAAGAAATAAAAAATAACTTTTTGTCCAAGTGTCACCTCTTGAATGGAAGGACCACATGAGACTTGAACCATCAAATTTTTTTCCGTCTATAGGATATATATATGAGCGCATATCTTACGGTATTACTCTACGGTTCTCTAGGACCAAACAGACATAATATGATAAGGTCATAATCTCTTTTGAATTCTTATTATTGTTTTTGTTTTTAAGAGCTTTGTGATCAAAATGCAAAATCCTTGTAAGTACTTTATATAGTACAATAAAACCATCTTAATTAAATTAAGGGGAATATTAGTCTCATGTTACATGGGAGTAGCTATCTCATGCTATAGAGAGAATTCAAGTGGGGTCCACCATTGAAAAGCAAAAAAAAAAAAAAAAGGTGCGATTTTCGAAGTAAGACAAAATGAGATAACTATCTCATGTAAGATAAGAGTAGTATTTTCCTTAAATTAAATACCTGTCCTTTTCTATACTTCTCAAAAATATTAAATTACCCGTTCATGGAAGGAATTCTTCAATGGACCAAGAACCGCTTTGAATGTCAAAATTAAACAAGAAAGTCATCTTGGCATTTTGCTTTTATTCTTGTCTTCGTGGATTCACCTTCAGACTAGCTTGGTTGGAGGTTCTTATACTATGAAAATCGATTAATTATCACAACCCGAAGATGCTTATAATGTGTAATTTGGAACATGAAAACAGTCATACCATACGTCAAGGGGTTGGTTTTTTCTTGGGGAAATGGACCTACGATCTTATTTTGTTTCTATGTTGGCATTTTGGTGTTTAATTGCCCAATTAATAACTTAGCAAAGCATAGGCATGCCAATTAGCAACAAAATAAGCAAGGCAGACTCGTTGCTCTATTAAGAAACGTTAGAAAGGTCATACCGTTGGACGAAATATGAGTCAAAATAAGCCTAGAGGATAAATCAAGATATAAGAATTCGTGTAACTAAATTCAGATTGGTCATCGATTTGATTCAGTATCATATCAATCAGTTACTATCAATAAGTCACTCGTTAAATTGTTTGAATAGGGAAAAATATTTCTGCAGTTAATGCAGATAATGTTGTCAAACTCGAGTTTATACGTAGATACGAAAAGGGGTGGTAGAAACGTAAAACGTAAAAACGACACGAAATGTAAAGTTTATACTTTCTACTATTTAAGGTCAAGATATAAAATTATATTTACATTCATGTAAAAAAATATCACATAATGAACATGTGTGTTGAGCTACTAATCTATTTAAAAAGGAAATTCTTTTTTGATAACCAAGTATCAAAATTATAATTAGTCATAACTAACCTGTAACAAATAATGGATAACCAATATGCTCTAACTGTTTCACACGCTCTGCAGATTTTGGATCATCACTCATCAGGATATAATTTCACTTCTTTCAATGCACACAATGATCCAAAAAAACAAAACGATTCTCATAGCATAATTTATAATAGAATTGCAGCTTTATAAATTATAAGACATAATTATAAAAGAGACATATCTAAACAAAAAGATATCAAGATATTGTTTATATGATTTAGGAAAAACGAAAATTGGTTTTTTTTTCTTTAATTTATTTTTTGCAAACCTTTTTATAAAAAAATTCATTTTAAGTGAAAACGGTCAAAACGTAAGTTTTTACCATTTTTACGTTTTTACATGGCATTTTTACCTTTCTTTACTTGCATTTTAACACGCATCACTCTAGTAAAAATGTAAAAACGTAAGTTTTTATGTTTTTACACTAGTTTTTGACAACAATGACTGCAGATAAGTTATCTGCATTTATTTCCAAAACGACGTTATTTTGGTATTGAAATCTTAAAAAATTATAAATATAAAGGCTATTATAATCTTGAAATAAATTACAATTACAAAAATAACAGGATTTCCGCCCCTAAAATGACGTCATTTTGGGCTTACTGTAAAAAAAATGAACCCTAATTTATATTAGAATATATAATAAAAAATACTATATTTAGGAAATTTTCATTTATAAATTCTTATAAATTTAATTACGTATTTTTGAAAATAGATTTGATTAGAAATGCATACCGGAAAATATATAATATAGTTGGTAAGAGACTCTAAGCAAATTTTTTATAAATATAACTTATTTTTTTATAATAAATGTAATAATAGAATTCTTATAACATTAAAGTTATTGTGAAAAAAAAAATTTATTATGGTGTAGTCATTAATGACACGTGTTTTTCTTCATGTCATGGGTCCAAACCCGAAGACTGTATTTAATTACAATTTTGTACTCTCGACAAATCAGTTTATAATTGTAAAGATTGAGAGACTTAATTGCTGTAAGAAATTATGGGAGGACCAAAATCGTACATTTGTCATACTAGATGGACCACCAAAAGTGTAGTTAAATTTATACATTAATCGCTTACCAAAAATAAAATAAAAATTATACATTAATAAAAGGGAAAAATATTTCTACAGTTAATGTAGATAAGTTATGTGCTTTTACTCCCAAAACAACGTTGTTTTGGTATTGAAATCTTAAAAAATTATAAATATAAAAATTATTATAACCCTGAAATAAATTAAAATTACAAAAACACTATGATTTCCGTCCTAAAACGACTTCGTATTGGGCTTACTGCAGATAACTTGTCTGCAGTAACGGCAAAAAAAGTGAATCCTTAATCAAATGCATAATATTTTATTTGAAGTAATATTTTATGAACACAAAATTTGTATTAATTATTTTAATTTGTATGTGCAACTAATGTGGAGTTTATAATGCCTTGTACACTCCTACCATTTGAGCTAGCTTTTGGGGTGGTGTATCCCAAGGTTCTTAACATGGTATCAGCCTTGCCTTTCTATTGTGACTCTCTTAGCACAGACAAGTCGAGCCTGTTGCATCATCAACTCTTCAAACCCAACGGGCTCTCGTGTGAGGGGGCGTGTTGAGATATATAGTCACACATTGGTCGTATGTGTAACTAATGTGGAGTTTATAATGCCTTGCACACTCCCACCCTTTGAGCTAACTTGGGGTGGTGTATCCAAAGTTGTTACCGAAAAGGATAGCAAGATCGTTCATCATGCATATCTAGATGAAAAAGGAAACGACGTTAATTTGTCTCAATAAAAATAGAAGATAGATTTCAAGGTCCGTGAAACTAAATTAATATTGTCCTGATTAAACTTGAACAATATATGGGGAGATAGTTATGAAGATTGAAGTGAAGAGTAATCGTCCCTTTGTAAATTGATTTTAACTATCATCAGAAATTCAGAATACAAATTAATTAATCTCAAATTTATTTTGGACTATTTTTCTGCCCCTTTCCAAAGGTCTTGTGGCGGGGCCTGAAGGGTTGAGGAGAATAGGAAAATTTTGTTAGAGTGGGGAAGAAAAAGCACAGCTCTGAATGAAACCAGTTTTCAGTGGCCACTGTGAAATGTCCAACAAAAACTGATTGTAGGCACATGATTTTCTGCTTAAGAGTGGTCCCGTGACACTAGTAGATGCAGTGCTCCAGCCACAATATATATTATTTGCAGCTTATATATTAGCTTGGTTGCTGAGCCATTTCTCTCTGCCTATATATTTGGCATCAAGTGTACGTCTTCCACCACTCTGTCTTTCAGTTTTGAGTTTCACCTCTTCCATTTTTCCTTTATTTCCGCTGCCCCATTATCAGTTTTTGTGTACCAATAGACTTTGTAGTAGGTACTTATAACATTTGTTTTCACTGCATTTTTCAAAATCTTTTATGCTTCTTAGCCGTGAGCCACGTTGCACCTGGGTCTGGCCTCGGCCTGGGTTAAATTTTAACAAATTGTATTTATCATATATAATTATATAAATAATTATAATTTGGCCCAGTCTAAAATTTTAATTTGGCCCTATCAAAAAATAAAAAATATATTTGGAAAAAGATTTAGATAAGTTGTATTAAGTTATGTGTTCAATTTCCATTTATATAAAAAATTAAAATATAGGAAAAACTTCAAAAAAAATCCTATAACTTTCTTCATAATCATTTACTCCCTCTCCGAAATTTTGAAGTTAGGGTTTTTTTATCATTTACTCCTCTAACTTATGGGGTAAATGATAAAAAAACTTTAAGTCAGATGGTAAGTGAGAAAAAAAATTAAATAAGCGTGTAAATGATTCAAAAAATTTGTGAGGGGTAAGTGACAATTAAGAAAACTAATAGGTTTTTTTTTTTGAAGTTTTCCCTAAAATATATTCAATAAAATTTAAAAATATTTAATAAAATTATAATTATTTTTTTATGCTTCCTGCTCAAGTGTTTTGTATTTAATATAATTTAAATATATTTTGATATAAACTAACTAAAATTAAGAAAAATAAATACACATATAATTTTTTTGCCCGGGCTCCGGTTGGAGCCTGGCTCCGCCACCGCTTCTTAGATCATAAAATTCAAGCTTATCTAGCTTCCTCATACATATATGGTTCTAGTAAAATTAATCGAAGATATTTACCATGTAAAACAAAAAAAAATGACGATTTTTTTAGGTATATATATCGATCTTAATTATATCTTTGAGGCGAATCAGCCCATGGATATCCCCACAAGGTTTAATTCTATGGGACGACTATAAGATTAATTCTGAGTCGAAGCTTAGTCACATACAAAACTCTTCGTCTCTTCCAAAAAATGTACTTGATGGGAATTGAACACATGTTCTCTTCCCACATACTTAGCATGTTTTGGAACAGTGACCATTTTGCCACGTCTGGTCAAAAAAATCACCAGGCTACCACGCCAACAGTAAATTTTCCTAGAATGCCTCATGGGATAATTTGCTACACTGTGTAGCGAAATATGCTTGCAAATAATTCGCTACATAGTGTAGCAAATTATGTTACGTCAGAATCCACAGTCAGCAAGAATGACATGTGTCAAGCATGGAGTAATTCGCTACACTGTGTAGCAAATTATGTTCGCGAATGATTTTTTGACACGTGACACACTTTCGCAGGAAAAAGCTGACGTGTTATAATTCGCTACCATTGGTAGCGAATTTGGTCTGCAGTATGACTACGTGTCATGAAATTATTGGCCACGAAATTCGCTATCAGTGGTAGCGAATTATGACACGTGGCAGTCTGGTAATAAATACTGTTCGCGTGACTTTTGGATAATTTTTTTGATAAAACATGACATTTTGGTCATTGTTTCCTCTATTTTACTAACTTTTCCTCTATTTTACTAACTGGGCTATACTCATTGGGTAAAATAATTAATCATAGTTGTCAGCAGCTCATGTATACCGAAACATGATGATTTAGTCCTCTTGAGTTTCTAAGGATATTATGTTGAAAGTAACTAATATTATTAGCCATAGAAAATGTGATTTAAAGATATCAAATTTTAGAATGGAGATACATTGGTGAAGGATTAAACTCAATGAGTGAACAGTTAGTTAGCTAAGTTGATAAGTGTCTTTTGAAAACGAAGTGAGTTTTTGAGTTTTGACCTTATTGTTCACTCATTAGCACATTATTATCCCATGATTAATCCTGAATAACGACTTGCCATTTGCCAGCAGTAGTGGTCTTGCCTAAAAGCTGTCATACTTTACAGAAAGGCCAAAGATGTTAAAGGTTTTGTTGAACCATCAAAACCAACTCCTAGATGCTGCAGAGTTAGTTTTATTTATTTATTCATTGATTTATGATTACGTATGAAGCATAAATGTATAATATAATTATTAATAATAATATGGAGTTATGGACCATCTAATGTCGTGGAGCACATCAGCCTAAACGGCGTTGATTTCGGTGATTCCTTGCTTTCTTTTTTGTCGTTTCTTTGATACTCAAAGTAGATGAACTAGGGGAAGGTGAAACTCAAATTTCGAAGCAACACATGCTTGTATGGCTGTATTCCGATCTCGCGAATAACCATGAGGAAGCTAATATTCTTCTGAGTAATAGACAATTGATGTTAGGATTAGCATCAAAGGTGAATCACTGCTCAAATCTCGAGTTCTTGTAATGTTTGGTTAAACAATTTGCAAATTTTTTGAAATAGTCCTTCTTTTGGGTAAAATAATGTTACAAAAACTCAAAAGTATAATAATTATACATAAATTGAACTAAATTACTTATACCTTTTACCAGCTCCTTAAATTTTCTTAAATTGAACTAGTCTTACTCTTATCTAGATTTAGCTATTAGTTTTACATTGCCTACGCATGGACCTGGCTAGTTACATAATAAAGACATGGACTACTTCATTAACTATTAAGCAATTTGAAAATTGAAGCCAAATTTTAACAGACATATTCAGTTTGATTTGGAATTAGAGTTCTGCAAGTTGCATATATGGAGATATAGTTTTTCATGTTGCATGACACAATTTGAATTGTCTCATGCAACACATAAAAATAGGTGGGATCCATCAAGAAGAAAAGAAAAGAGAAAGTGAATATCATTCACTTTTTTATGTGTAGTTGTCTCATGCAACATGAAAAATTATATTCCCTTAAATTAATTAACAATTTATACTATGAAAGAACGAGGACTGCAGTGTTTGACATAGCTTAAATCTATTCTATAATTTTCTATAAATACATTGAAAAATGATATATAATTAATTAATATAAATGAATACTTGCATGTAAAAATAATAAAATTTGATAAAGTCTGCACAAAGACATTTTTTAATTCATTAGTTTATCATCATTATCAATTTACCGCTGTGATTTTTTATACAAGCCAATTGAGTTTTTTTTTAAACCTATTCATGTGTTATTTTTCTGATAATCTTCCATGACATCTAATAAGCTGGGCTAGCTAGTGGTGTACCACTGCACATGTCTTGCGAGCTGGATATGAATGGAATAGGGATATAACAGTCTGCATATACGATCAGTCAGGTTGGCCAAAAATACTAAAACATAAGCATCACAAGTCAATGATATGAGAGATATATTACTTCATTTACCATACACCTACAATATGTAACATTATGTCTGTTCTTGCTTGAGATACACTATTACTGTTCAATCATACACGTTGAATTCAACAAATGATAATTAAAATGGGAAAAAAATAATAACTCGACGTTACAACCTTGAGAAAGGGGAGCAGATTAATATAAGTATGCATATAAAATTGGGGTTTTATTAGTCTCATCTAACATAAGATAGTTATTTTATGTTGTAGAGAGAAAATAAGTGAATCTCCACCATTAGAAAAAAAGGGGAAAAAATGTGGAGTAAGGAAATCGAAGTGAGAAAAAAAGAGAGATGATATCTTCTGTAATATTAGAGTAATATTTCCCATAAAAATTTTGTCCATTGAATAAAGGAGTTAAAAACTAAAACCAAATTGATTTAGAAGAAGTACAAGTGCGAGCAAGAGGGGTTCTTATAAGACAAACACATGGAATATTAATTGGGTATAGCCAAAGCATTTGACAACATCGCAATTGAGCCATAGAACGACATGTTGACCGGATATTCCATTATCACAAGCTTATTGTTGAATAATTCATATAAAAACACAAGAAGAGAGAGATAGAGAGTAAATTAAATAACGTAAACAATTGGTAGTATTATAGAAAGAGTTATGTTTATTTCTTTTTACATGAGATAAATAACTTCCCTACCAATCCAAAAAAGTGTTAGGTCTCACTACTCTTTTTTTCTCTCCTATTATATGTGGGTCCTATTTATAATTTTTTTTACAACATGAGATAACTTTTTTTCTATAACATAAGAAAAGTATTTTCCTTATAGAAAAAGATAAACAAAAGAAAAGTTTCATTTCCCGGACAATCTAGAGCGCATCAGGCGCTGACCGTGGCTTCGGAATCTATTAAGAAATGGATTAACATATTGGTAATGATCTTGTTGTCACATTAATCAGCAAGTAAACAAAGGAGAAGAAGGGAATAAACAAAAGAGGGATTAAGCATGGGGGTGCGAGCATAATTGAAACATACAATACGCCATAAATGCGATGTTATATTAATGTTTTTATTTGTCATAGGAAACAGGAGAATATAAGACCAAAAGAAGAGAACAAAGCAAGAGCCTATTGCCTAGACAAGGTCACGCCCATAAGTCACGTGAGGGAAGCCATGTTGCCGCCGAGTAATATGGTATTGGCATTCCCTTTTGATTTCTGATTCGAGGGTGTACATCACGCGCGGCTGTGATTCTGATCAAAATCGATAGACGACAGAGGAGGTGGATTACTTAAGGTAAGGGGCGTCTTAGACACAAGACATGGAATATTTGAACACGGAGAGGGAATATTGGAGAGCATGGTTACATGCTACATAATTAGACAAATGCTAGCGTTGAAATTGTTAACGTTAACGTTGGAAGCAGAGGAGAGGATGCACTCCTTTCTACAATTCCTACTCGCACTTCCTCACACGCTTCCTACGTGCTACCTTACATTACTTATGAATGACTAAGTAAAGGAGAATGTTAAATAATCATCATAAAATGACTTGGTATATGTTTATTCACTTTTGTTGACTCTCAAATAGACATTTTATCTTATCTAACACCACCCTCAAATTTAGTTAAATTCAATCAATCTTTTTTAACTATAAAACATTAGTCCTTATAACACTTGGATTTTAATTTATAGATTTTATATAGGGTTTTATAGTTCTCCCGTCGCTACACAAGAAAATTTTTGCAGTAACATATAGAAAGTCAGGATATACATACAGATTTTTATTTTTATTTTTATTTTTATTTTAAAAAGAAAAATCGATGGGATCCATTTTTTCTGTGTCTGCTGCACTAGAAAAGGGATGTAGCGACAGTAAAAATTTGGAACCCTTTTATATAAACAAGTAATTAGTTGTTTTTGAAAAAGCATAGTTCTTGTGTTTATTGTTGTAGGTAGAGGTGGTAAAGTGGGCGGTCCACCCCACCCCCCATCAACCCGCCAAAACACGAGTTAGCTCACCCCACCCTGCCCCACTTTTGAAAGTGGGTTGAAAAATTCGGTTCACCCGCCCCGCCCCGTTTGGTGGGCTGGGCAGGCCCGCTTGCCAGCTCGAGCCTATTTTACACTGACCCACCTCGCCCCACCTATGCTCGCCATCAACAGCCAAAAAATGAGTTCGCCTCACTTTTGAAATGGGTTGTAGAACTCAACCCGCCCCGCCCTGTTTGGCGCGGGGGGGGAGGGGGAGTTGCCCCGCCAAGCCAAGTCGATTTTGCCGGCCCTACCTGTAGGCGCGTTAGAGTAATGCCTCCAGAGATGACATTGGTTAAGGGCTTGATCAAGGAGAGTTTGTTCGATACTACTGTAATACCAATATCATTGGCCAAATTAGTAAAATAACAAGATTTAAAGGATAATATAAACAAAATATAGATTGAAATGGTATGAAAATTTTCTAATTTGGAAAAAAGAAAAAATCACTCCCCGTTAAACCCGATTAGCGAGTGTGGGTGGAGGAAATCCTTGTACGCAGCCTTACCCTTGCATAATTGCAAAGAAGTTGTTTCCCCGATTCGAATCCATGACCTTTAAGTCATGAATGAATAATTTTACCACTGCTCTAGTTCGCCCACTTAAGCTAAAAGGAAAATTCTATAGAACAGCAGTAAGGCCTGCAATGTTATATGGAGCTGACTGTTGGCCAACACATAGGCAACATGAGCATAAAATGGGAGTAGCAGAAATGAGAATGTTAAGGTGGATGTGTGGTTATACGATGAAGGATAAAATAAGAAATGAAGATATTCGACGAAAGGTAGAAGTAGTACCGGTAATTGAAAATATGAGGGAAAATAGATTGAGGTGGTTTGGGCACGTAATGAGACGGCCCATGGATGCTCCTGTAAGAACAAAAGTTTGTTACCAAGAGCTCGACACAAAGAGAGGTAGAGGTAGACCGAAACTTACTTGGGAAAAGGTAGTTTGTTGAGATATATAGTCCCACATTGGTTGTATGTGCAACTAATGTGGAGTTTATAAGGCCTTGGGCACTCCCACCCTTTGAGCTAGCTTTTGAGGTGGTGTATCCCAAGGTTCTTTACATGGTATCAGAGCCTCATCGTCCCCCACTTTCTCTTGTGGACTCTCTTAGCACAGGTAGATTGGGCTTGTTGCATCATCCACTCTTCAAGCCCAATGAGCTCTTTTGAGCTAGCTTTTGGGGTGGTGTATCCCAAGGTTCTTTACATAGTTAAACAAGACTTGATGGAATGGGATATAGATCGGCGTACAGTGTGTCTTAGGATGGAATGAAGAAAAGCTATAAATAGGGTATAGAAGGTTAAAACCCGCTATTATTCCTATGTTCCAGATGATCCATTTTTAGTCTTTTTCCTATTTAATCCCCCCTCTCTCTTTTTTTTTTTGGAGATATTTTTTTTTTTTTGGAGATACAATCCCCCCTCTCTTACTTTCCCCTTCTTGTCTTTTATCTTATTTCCCCCCTCCCCAATTGTTATTTTTTTTTTTTTTAATCTTCTCTTATCAAGGTGGGAGGATCAGTAAATTGCATCTGCATGTGGGTCTGCGACCTGTTGTAACTGGACATCACAACCACTCTGACCTACACAGGTTATACTCATAGTCATATATACTCATTCCTTACCCTTTAATTCTTTCACAGTCTCTCCCCAGCACCAAGTTATTTTAGTTCCATATTTTTATTTGGGTGGGTTTCGCACGTGTACAGCTCGACCTTTATTGGCCATTACATACCATATACGTGCTTACTAGTTAAAACTTGAAATTATATTATAGTACGAGTATATTTGGTGTCTCTTTAAAATCTTTTACATATTGAATAAGGGTTTATCATCTATTATTTAATATGATTATAAAAAATTTCCTATACATACAATATTTTGTGGGACCCGCAGTAAAAAAAAATAAAATCTGGCACGCAAAATGAATCTCTATAACATAACACAATCATTTTTCCTATAACATAACTTTTATAAAACGCATTGAATAAACAAGAAAACTGTCTTTAAGTAGGACTGTAGGAGTGTTCATTAATGTTTTTAGGACATAATTCGTGCTTTCTTTACAATTTGATGGGGTTGTAAAATACATACATGAACTTAATGCACAACAGTCTATAGTAACAGAAACCGAAGAGATTTAATGCCACATCTGCATGTAACAGAGGAAATGGGAGGGGTCAGGGTGAGTTTAGAACAGGATATTATTTTGGCCTGCCAGTCAATCCTCGTTTATAATAAAACAGGAATATTCCAATTCAAGAAACGTATTAATAAGAGATAAAATTAAACACTGATAGCAACAAAAAGAGCAAGAAATTTAAATGAGTCTCGATCCATCAAACGTAAACTAGAGTCTCCATTCCCATTCCAATATTCCCATTGAATAGTACCTATTTTGTTTTTTCTCGAATTCCAACCATATTCCTTTCAGGAACCACCATTATACATTGCTGCACTGCACCCTCATTTTCTTTTTTCATTACGTATACTGTACTTTTATACAGATAAGGGAAACAAAACCTCAGGCCCAACAAATCTCTCATTTTCTCTCACTCAGCCCCCCCTCTCTCTTTTTCTCTCTGTTCATAGTACTTTTATTACTAATCTCTCAGCTTCCATAAATAACTACTACCCTTTTTCACTAACTTTTCGTTCAAACCACCATCCCCAAAAAAAAAACTCTGATCTTTTCTCTTTCTCCTCATTTTTTTTTTATCTGACTAGTGACTACTACTACTACTACTACTAGTCTCTGGAATTAATTCATCTCCACTTTAAAATTTTCCAACCCTAGTGGGATCCTACTAAAAAGGCTACATCATCTCCTCCCTCGAAACCAATGCAAATCATAAGTCACTCATGATATAATCACACCCTTAAAAATCCTTTTTTTTCAGCTCAGTTCATAACTTTAAGTCCTTCTTTCCAATTATTTCTCACTGTATTTCCTTCTCTGTACTTTCTGTTTCTTTCACATCCTCAAACTCTCACTCTTTCCTTTCACAAAATCTAGATCTCTACCATCTCCATGTTCACTAATTCAAACACAGTAATGCGAACCTTATCACCTTTATCAGAACCAGACCTCTCCTTAAACATAAGCCCTCCTTCTATCTCAGATTCTGAAGCCAAAGAAGTGGGAAGCTACAACGTATTAAATAGCAAACCACTTTACAACGACATGTGCTCAACCTCTGATTCAGTTAGTAGTGGAAGTGATTTAAGCCATGAGAATGGTTTGTTCAACCCCGACACTGTCTATAACCTTGGTCATCATCATGAGCCAACATTGAGATTAGGATTTGGAACAGGAAATTTGAATCATCCTCATATAATTCCAGCACAACAAGGACTCTCTAGAAACTTCAATCACCACAATATCCAACCTCACATCTATGGCCGAGATTTCAAGCGAAATACAAGAGCCATTAATGGTGTCAAAAGAAGTGTCAGAGCTCCTAGGATGAGATGGACGACAACCCTCCATGCCCATTTTGTTCATGCGGTTCAGCTTCTTGGTGGTCATGAAAGTAATTTGATTAAATGCTATGATTATTAGTTTATGCAAGGTGATGAGTTCGAATCCAGGAAACAGCCTTGTAAAAAATCTTAGGGATACACCACTCCAAAAGTTAGTTTTTTGGGTGGTGTATCCCAAGGTTCTTTACAAGCCTCTTTGCAATTACGCAAGGGTAAGGCTGCGTACAAGGATTACCTCCACCCCACACTAGCTAGTCGGGTTTAACGGGGAATGATTTTTATTTTTATTTTCTATATAAAAGCTTATGCTCTTAATTTCTTTGTGGGAAGCATAACACATAGTTAGTTTCACGTTTAATTTTGGATGGTATTTGTGATCACTTGCAGGGGCAACTCCGAAGTCTGTGTTAGAGTTAATGAATGTTAAGGATCTAACCCTAGCACACGTCAAGAGTCACTTGCAGGTGGGGCTACTATTCCCATATCTCTAATAATCTACAAAGTCTTTCAGCTTAATGAGTGAAGTTCCGTTTTTTTCCTGTTATTTTCTGACTAGAAAAAAGCAAAAAGAAAGAGAAGAAAAAAAAAAGAACTATTAAGTTGCCTTCAGTAGTGGGGCGAGGTATATAACAAGGACTAAGGACAAAAGGGTATCTAGATGGGTAATCTTAGCTTTGTGGACTTTTCTTCTCATTTTATTTTATGTGGGGTTGTTCATGCAGATGTATAGAACAGTGAAGAGCACTGACAAAAGTACTGGTAAATTTCAACATGTTCCTTCTCAAGGACCCTTTTTTCATTTCTTCTATTATTGTTGTTGTTCTATTTGTTTTGAAATCTTTGGTGATTCGAGTGTGACAGAAACTCTATGATT
This sequence comes from Gastrolobium villosum, assembly GCA_032173675.1. Classification (NCBI taxonomy): domain Eukaryota; kingdom Viridiplantae; phylum Streptophyta; class Magnoliopsida; order Fabales; family Fabaceae; genus Gastrolobium; species Gastrolobium villosum. The sequence goes on from JAVKPL010000728.1 coordinate 57,235, forward strand.
TTCTCTAGTAATGTTCCCCGTTAGAAACAAAAAAGTTGGTTGCATAGGACTAATTAAGTTCAAGTACTCCACATGTGAATAATTATGAATAAGATGGTGTTTCTGATAAAGGAAGAGCAATGGCTCTAATGTTAATTAAAGTTGCAGGTCATGGGATCACAGATATTGGCTTGAACCGAAGTCCAGGAATTGTTCATCTGCATGGAGGAGTCTCAGCTTCTGAGAGAGTCAATTTACCACAACCGCTGCAAAAATCACAATGGTAGTAATATTCTTTTCCTTAATGTTCAATATTTCTTTCTCACTGCAAATTAATGTGAACGTAATATTGAGTTTATTGACTGATCATGATTCAACTAGAGTACCATTAAAAACTATATGATAACGTACATGCACTAATATTCACAAAAATTGCCTCGTGTTTTGTTTTTTTTTTGGCTTGCTAAAATTTCTTGTTTGTCTTTGTCTTTCTGTTTATCTTTTTGATTACGGGGTTCTATGACGAGAATTCTACCAATATTACATAGATTTTGACGAACAAAACCTAGGGCTTCTATAGGTATGTGGGTAGTCAATTTCTACGTGCGCCTTTAATGATGCTTTTGGATTACTCATCCATTAGGTCGTCAAAGTATAATTGATCCCAATATGTAGTGAAAAGTCTAGCATATGGTGCAAATCTCAATGTGTCATGCCACAATTTTATTTTATTTTTAAATTTTTTTCGATGATATAATTATAAACTCCAAAATGTTATTGCCAACTCCTGATCTTAAGTTAATGTTGTAATATTGTCATGTAAATATTTAACATGAGAGGATCAACGATATTTGGTTAGATTCAAGTTTCGCTTACCAAACTTGAGGTTACCAACAACTTTGGCTCCTCTTTTTTTTTTTGTGAAACTTTGGCTCCTCTTTAATAATGAGGATTGGGTGTATAAATTTTTAATTTTCACTTTCCAGCCCCTTCATAAGAAGATACTAGCTAGTTGCATGTTGAGATATATAAAATCATTAATATAGTCTCACCTTTTGGGTTGAATTGGTTCTTTACATGGTATCAAAGTCTCGGTGTACTGGGTTCGATCTTCTCTGCCCCCCACTTTCTTTCAGATGTAATTTCTTTATTCCCACAGGTAGGTGGGCCTGTGCATTGTCCACCTTTGAAGCCCAGTGGCTCTCGTGTTAGGGGGCGTATTGAGATATATAAAATCATTAATGTAACATCACCCAACAACTTAACATTTTGGGTTGAATTGATTCTTTACATTGCAATATGTTACTCTTAAGTTCCTTGGCAAATTGAAACATTAGGATGTTGACCGTTAATTGCATGCCATCTTACCATCAAAAGGCAATCATAAACTGCTGCCGATGCCATATTAATTAAATTGTATATATTTGGATTTTGGATTTTGAATTTGGAGTTTTGGTTACAAACATTGAGTGCTAAAATGAACGAACCATTTCATTAGTTGCTTTAAAACATGCATACCTTCTAAATTAACTTCTTATCTCACTTTTATACTCTCAGGACATCGTGGCAATCATCAATGGAGACAAATACAAACAATAGTAGACAAAAACCGGACATCAGTTTGACGTATTCTCATCTCAAAGGAAATGAAACCACGGTAAGTTGGGACACATAGGGTCAGAACTGGATCTAGCATGTGACTTTAAGTTTAGCTCTAGTTTTAATTAATTTGTTCATTGTACTATATTTCCAAACGGTTTATGACATTAGCATAATAATATTAACCATGCGCATGCCACACCTACCTATTGTAAGAAATTACATAATATTTAATAAAATGGAAGGCAATGATGATTAAATCTCTAATTATTTGATTCTAAAGGTTATGATATTATATAAAGAATCAATTTAACCCAAAATCTTAAATTATTACGTGAGATTATATTAATAATTTTATATTATATTTCTCTAATAATTATTTAAACAGGTGGATGAGGAGAATTATGGAGGCATGTCGAATTGCATGAAGCAGAGGCTGGATTTTACACCTTTGTCACGTTCTGATGCGAAGCTTGACCTAGAATTCACCCTTGGAAGGCCCAATTGGCAAACAGACCATGGCGAATCATCAAGAGAGTTAACTCTTCTCAAGTGTTGAAATATATAAACACTACCCTTTCCTTGTCATTAATTAAAACAATATACTATAATGCTACATGATATGGAGAGGAAAGAGACGAATTATTTCATGTGAATGGTTTTATTCATGATATATCTTTCTGAGTTTTTGTCTGGAAAGAGAGATGAGGAATGGGATAAATCTTTGCTACAAAACATATGCTTCAGTCCAAAGAATTTCAGGCATTGTCTTTGATGTCATTTTCAGTGCAAGATATATAACATTAAAAGAAAGTAGAATGCCTCTTTCAGGCCATGGACCATGGCTTATAGTTAGGCAAAAGAGGACCCATTTGGGAATGCTGATATTGGACAGGAGGGTCAAGTTTTATGCCACACTATCATAAGATGTTCTCATAATATCTGTATCCAAGATATAGGGATAGGATATTCTTACTATCCATTTTTTTTACTATCATTCCATGATCACTCTAAAGAGAGAAAAAAATAACTTTTGAATTTAATGATGATTAGAGTGGTAGTAGAAATATCCTACCCATTAAACTATACTAGATTTTATAAATTCTTATTAAAACTTTCATGGGTCTCGTCACATCTATCAATTCACCCAAAACTCAAAAATTCTGAGCCTTTGATTTTCTTTTTCTTCTTTTTTTCTTCTATGAACTCCCTATGGTGGGAAATATTTTTTTTCTTCACAATATTAATTTTTTCTTCGTTTTACCCCTGTTATGAACTCCCTATGGTGTTAAATAATCTCCCGGTGACAGAACATGTACGTCTAAGCCCAGACTTTTTCCTTTCCCGCTTTCCGCCAAATTTTTGTTAGTACGTGTTAGAAACTATAATGAGTTAGGTGAAGCTCATTCGTCAATAATATAGGCAGAGTTGGTAGATAAAGAATTTGTGTTTGATTATCACCAAATACATTTTTAGGAGGGGCGAAAAGTGAAAAAGTTTCAAGTGGGACTAAGTCCAGACATTGTAGCAAACTCAAAAAATTAAAGCTTGGAACTCACTTATCTCAAAAGATATTTTCGGTCCGTATATAAAAGAAAACTTATAATGAATTTGTCGTTTCCCGACTTCTGTCTCTCCGTTCGGCCCGGCCAATTTGAACACTTTTCTTGTGGGCCGAAGTTCGGTTTGCTGATTTGCACAAATTTTCATTTGATATTGTAAGCACTGTCCTCTGTGTTGTACCAAAAATAAAAAAGTAATAGGCCCGCCCATATGGTCCTTCTTGTGCTGTATGGTCCTTCAACATATTTCTCTGTCCTCATTACGTTTTTAAAGTAGTTGCTATTATCATAAGGTTCTTTATTTTTATTTTTATTTTTTTGGGTATCATGCTTTTCCAAATAATTATTCGATGTTATTTATCACCATAAACGTTGGTTGTGCTTAATATTTTTTTTTAGGATATGAATTATATTCTTGCATGTGCTGATATTTGATTTATGCGTTTAATGTCTCTTATATTATAGCAAATAATTTTATCTTCTACATATATATAAATTTTTTTGGAGAAAATATAATATTCGTATAAGATGAATATATAAGAGAGAAAAGAGAGAAGTAGATTTTTAAGATTAGGATTCATTCTTGTGCATCAATTGAAAAGCTTTCTCAAGATCATTCGTTCATACATTCATCCTTTGGCAAAGTAAATATTTCCCTATAGGAATTCAAATTACATACATGCTTGAGGAAAAGAGGCGTTGAGGTAAATCATCTTAACTGTAATTTTCTTCTTGACCTTTTTGAAGGTTTGTACTGGAAAACTTGGATACCAGTTCTTGGGCTGGGAACCTGAGATACTAGCATATCACTTATCTTTGCAAATTGAGAGTGACTTTAGAACCCCTGTGTGATGGGGTTCCAGAATCCTATAGGGTTAGGATTTCGTACTGGAAAAATAGGATACCAGGTGAGAACTTATGTAACGGGTGGATTAGAAAATTAGGATACTAGAGAACTCCTTGTACACAAGTTTCATGGTGGAGTTGCCCGACGAATTTCAGTATTCAATATTAGAGCCGTGGTTTTTCTCCCTTTTGGGTTTTCCACGTAAAAACTATTGTGTTAATGTCTTTTTATCCTTATCTTGAATTATTACTTTGAGTTAATTTTTAATCAGTAGGTTATTTTTATAAAACTTAATTCACCCCCTATTGAGTTCATCTAAGACTAACAACGTAAAGACGGAAGCAAAAAGTTAAGTTTCAAATCAAACTAACCTTCTCTGAACCCCTCAACCCAGCTCTGCCTCAATGTTGATCACATGGAGACCAGAAACTTTTCGACCATCTAAAGGAAAAGATAACAAAGCTCTAGCACTTCGTGAATTCACATCGCACAAAGAAATGGGTTCAGCTTGAGCCACTATTATCTCTCTTATGTTTCTCAATTGCAAAGGGCTGGAATATTCCATTGCTAGAACAAGATTTTGAACGTCCTATTTCATGATTTGCTCTCCATCTCGAGCATCAAAAGCATTTACATCTCTCTGTGACTTGGCAGTAGAGATTATGAGAACTTCGTAGGGTTTATACCAACATTGCCTAGCTTCTGGCGCCAAAATGCTAGATGCAGAGCCCCCTCTTTGCACAACATTATTGGGCAAGGGTCGAAGTGTTGATCTTGAGGAGGATATTCCAAACTACATTTGGAAAGCTCGCAATTCCTTGGTGTAAAAATCCCACGAGCAAAAGCCTGAATCCACAGTATTACCAGATATGCAACTACAACAAACCTTCCAAAGCAACCATCATAACCACAGGCCAAAATTAACTAGCAATTCTCTCCACATATTAGGTGAAACTTTCGGTGGCGGCATATATACAGCTTTTACCTGAAAGGAAGCTTGAATTTTAGCTTGAAAATTGCTTTGTCATTCTTTATCCAAGTCCAAATATGAATCTATTATTACTTTTTGCTGCAAATATTATCATCACATCATGCCTGCTTACTGCATGAAAATGTTATTATTATAAATAGGGCTCATTGCATATTATTCATTATAGGAAAAAATAATATATTCATGAGAGGAGAAAATACAATATTCATGAGTACAATATTTATGAAAGAAGAATATACAAGAGAGAAAAGAGAGAAGTAGATTTTTAAGATTAGAATTCATTCTTGTGCATCAATTGAAAGTCCCTATCATAAATCACCTGAAATCCATTGTTAGTGCCTTATTTTTAGAGCTATTCACAGAAGAGACATAGAGACCATGGCTTTCTACTATCAATAATTGGCCTGCACTAGAATCAGACATGTTACAGAATCTCTCTTTTCCTATTGCTATTCAGGAGATTAAAGCTGCAATTTTCTCCATGAATTGATCAAAAGCTCCAGGTGAAGATGGTTATCCTGCATTCTTTTCCTAGCATAATTGGGAATTTATAGGTAATCAAACATGTATGATCTTATTCGCTATGATTCCAATCCACATATGCTGCGAGAGTTAAAAAAGACTATAGTTCTAATCCCTAAAATAGCTAAACCGGTTTGGGTGTCTCAATTTCGACCTATATCTCTTTGTAATGTCATTTACAAAGGATGAAGTAAAGTAATTGTAAATAGACTTAAGCCATTGACGGAAAGATTGGTTTCACCATTTCAAGTTAGCTTTGTGCCAAATCGACATATTCAATACAATATAGTGATTGCCCAAGAATTGATGCACTCAATGACTCTCATGAAGGGACGAAAAGGCTATATGGCATATGATAGACTGAGTTGGAAATTCATTTCCAAGGTCCTATCTGAAATTGATAATTCTTTATGGATGCATAAAGTTATTATGGCTTTCAATCACAACCAGCGAGTTCAACATCCTCTTTAATGGTCGCAAATCTGAAACCATACTTCCTAGCAGGGGCATCAGGAAAAAAGACCCCATCTCGCCCTATGTTTTTGTGCTATGTATAGAGAAATTGTCTCATCTTATCTTAGATTGTGTAAATAATAGAAGTTGGAAACCTTTAACACGAGAGTTTACTCCAAGTGCAACTCAAAACCAAAGTGCAGCAACTCAAGGTGTAGCAATGGCATCACCTCATGCAATATCTTTAGTTTATGCACGTGCCAGTAATCACAACAGATAGTAACTAACTTCAGTTAGCTTTTAGCTTTTCTTTCCAAGTTTGTTATTCTATTAAGCGAGGCCATTCTTTATTTTCTTTCCCTTCTTTATCAGTGTATGTATTCTCAACTCACCTATATATTCATGAGTTCTCTTTGTAATCATCATTATTCAATACAGCAAGATTCAATTTTCTCACTCATAGTATGGAATACATGATTTCTATTATGGTAGCAGAGCTCATGTCAGCTCTGGTACTCTGCCTTTTGTAACACTCTGTATGCATCCGGTAATGTTATCATCAATTATGACATTAAGCAGAGTTACAATCACAATAGTTCATTTCAAAATACAGTAAACTTTTTCTTTTTAATACCGTTTACAAAATCCTTACATCTGTAAAACATCCGTATTAAACATATTTCAAAAATAAGATCGTAACTCAAAACTATTGCGGAACCATAAATACTATTGCTTAACATGATACAATGTCTATTTAAAGTTGCTAAGTGGTTCCCATAAACCAACGAAGCACAAATACACAATTTGACATTTTACTTACTTAAGGTACACTCAGTTTTTCCAGAACCGCAAATGGACTACTTGTCCATAAATTTCCATCTTTTGATATGTTATTCTACACTCTTTTACCTTTCCAACAAGGTGTCACACGTCCCATTTGGAGTTCTACAACTTCGGATACACTCGCTATAAGTTAATTTCTTAAAACTGTCAAAATTGCACAACCGTTTCACTAACAACCGTTTCACTAACATCCTTCACAGCCTTGAAACTACCATCGTTTCACTCATATACTTTCCATCAAATTTTAATATGTTCTAGTAGACACCTCATGCTTGAATTTGACATATCATAAGCCTAATTTGGGTAAAAAATGAGAGAGTTATGAATTTTCAAAAACGTAAACCAGTGTTGTCAACTTTAACGCGAACTGAATAGCTCTCATTCAAACGCAAACTAGCCAGTTTCTACAACTCTAAATGACACTAAATTTTATGACAATATCAGTACATCATACGTTTCAAAGTAAGGTATGGTATGACTTATTTGGACCACTGCGGAGAGAGTTATGGTCTCTCAAAGTTAGGGTAAAATCTCACTGTTTTTATAGAAATTATGACATAGTCTCTTTTGTTTTTACAATTTTTCTCCACTTTATACGAGTGTGTTCTAATACTCAAAAAAGGGTACCTAAAAGATTAAAAAGTTGGCATCCAATGGATCATCATACCTTGGTCCACTTACAACTAGTAATATCCATCAATTCATATTATGTCTCTTTACTCAAATTACAATTTCATCTCGCATTATTAATTCCTATCATTACCCTTGTATACATAATGTCACATTTATCATCATTTATAATTAAACATTTTCAATAACTAAAATAAGCCTAAAGCCCTTTCATCACATACATCAATATTTACATATACAAGGTTCTCCAATGATATAATTACATTTACATCAACTATCAAATTTAACTATTACATAATCAACATAATAATCAAATGACTTAGACACAAAGGCATGAACAACCCTAAGCATATCCACAACATCTCATACAAGATCAATGTCCATGCACTAAGTCAATGATACAAAGTAAGCAAGTACTATGTGCATCAAAATAACATTTCAAAATGCCAAGTAAATCCTCATGCACTCCTATATACATGGCAAAATACTTCATATGCTCATATCCTCACTAAGTAGGCTTTTTGCCCACTACTTCTCAAGCAGCACTAGTGATGCCTGAAAATAATGTCCCATAACGCGGGATGAGATTTGACAATCTCAGTAAACTAAAGAAGGTCACTTTACCCAATGGCTCACTCAAATGTGCAAATAGTAATAATACACATATAACAGAGCATACATCAATCAACCAATCAGTCAATCACAACTGGGCATGAATCCAAGAACATATCCCTAGGATATAATTCAAGACACCTATCATATAACTCCCGAGACATTCCTAGTACCACTCTCAAAACGAAGACAGAACTATGGCGTCATACCAACTGAAACTCCCTACGAAAGTCTATCCAGTGGAAGTCCCCTCAAATCTATCTACTGGGCAGAGATATAGGTATATCAAAACATATACCAAACAACAATACAGGTATACCAAAACATATATCAATCAGCAATATAGGTATATCAAAATATATACCAATCAAGATGTCAAAATGCATGAGCATATTATATCACATACCATTACAGTCCACAAATGAACGAGTTTTCTCGAGATAAATAGAGCTTCCGACTCCCAAAGAGTGCTAGTATAAGCCACAATTTGAAAATGAAAATTTAGATGAGATAAAAGTTAAATGGAAGCTAGAAGAATTAGAGCTGAAACTTGCTTACGCTAGAAAAGACATGGCAAGCATATTGAAAAATCAATGATAGTTGACATCGAAAAATTCTGACATGCTATCAACGTTTTGGGACACGCAGTCAACGCCTCGACATGTGCGGTCAACGTTCATTTAGATCCAACTTTTATTTTATCTTATCTTTTTAACTAAACATGAAAAATTAATTTATAAATCAAATATTTTCTGTTATGAGATTTGATATGAAAAATTAGTAGGGATGAAAAATTATTTTTGGTCTATTTTATGTTATGAAATTTGAATATTTGATTGGTTATATGACTTATTATGGACTACTAAATGTATTAAATGTAAATTTTATTATATAAGTTAAAAAAATTATTTAATATCAAAATGTGTCCTAACGTGTCGAAATCTATTATTTTTTAGACTTAACATGTCATGTCGTGTCTCATATCATGTGTCGGTATTGGTATCGGTGTAATATAGATAGTTGAAGGCAAATCAAAGATATTTTAAAGGAATCCCAAAGAGGCTTACAATTTTTAGTGAAAGATGAACAAGAGCATGCGGTGACCGAGAAGAAGAAATAGTTGGGGACACAATAAGTAAACTTTGTGTTCATGGTGTTTGTGGAAAAAGTTTTGTAAGGTTAATATGAGAGTCCATTGGATTTGAAAAGTCAATGATATTTAATATTTAATTATTTTTTAATAAAATAGGGGTAGTAAGAATTGAACTCAGTATATCTTGGTCACTAATATCAGGTAAAGAACTGTTTGAAGTTACATTAATAATTTTATATTCATTACCAATTGTTGAGAGGAATTTTATATTTATTTATAATGTTCATACTGCAACCAAAGCAAAAATTCATGAATGTTTTCAGTTATATCAAATTCATGAATGTTTTATGATTTAATCCATTATTACCCTCAGATTAAAAAAATCCATTAATTATTACTATTAATTCAACTTTATGTCTAACTTTATAAAAAATAAAAGTTGAGACGAAAGCCACGGGGATCTATATATATCATCGAATTCAGGTATTCTATTGCAGACATTATTTCTTAAGAAAGCTTAAAACTAGTCTAGAAAGGGAGGGAAGGACTATTAATCAGAATTTCTTTAAAGAAAAATTTAAAACTAGCTTAAAAAAAATAAAATTAAAACTCTACAATTACACCAAAAAATAAATTTATTAATGTGTGTCCTTAAAACACAAGTTAAAAATTAAAAATAATATTTATTATTCTTTATTAAATTAATTTAAAATATTAAATATCTTTATTTTTAAGATAATAAATATTTATACTTTTCTTTAACCATTTCTATTTGTAATTCTCTAATACGTACGTGTTCTAAGCAGTGTTATTACCAAATTACCAAAGCCCAATAAGAAAACCACCGGTGTGTATTTTTATGAAAACCATATACCCGGCCCGGGCACAAAAAAATTACAAATTTTTTTTTTCAAAAAAAAATCACAATGGAAATATTTGAATATTTTTTTACTTGTTGCCTTACATAAGTTATGTATTTACAATACTAATATTATCTCAATTATGCACTATGCAAAAAAATTTGATTTGATTTATAGTTAGAAATGTCATTTTCTGAACCTAAAGATAGGATCATTATAGATCCTTTATTGGATAATAATATGTGATTTATTATTTTTATATTAAAATATTTGAAATTTTATTCATTTTTTATAGATATTTTATGTTAATAATTTTTTAATATAAATTATAAAATTACATAAAAATGCGGTTGAACCAGTGACCAACTGGTTGAACCAGTGACCCATTGATCCAGTACCTCGACCGGGTCAATGACCGAGTTGGTTTTAATAACATTGGTTCTAAGCATTACCAAAGCCCAAAAGAAAACCACCTGTGTAATCATATAAGGGAAAATTATACTCTTATCTCACATAAGATTCATCTTTCATGTTACACTCATATAAAAAGACGTACTTCACTTTTTTTTCTTTTTTTAAAAAAAATTGGTGAATCCCATTTAATTTATCTCATAACATAAGATAACTTCTCCCCTGCAACATAGAAAAAGTAAAGCCGATCATATAAATCTGGAACAGTGAAATGATCGATAAACTTGTCAATGGGTTTCCTAGTTGTCACCTAACATAATTAATAAATAAAATTTTCTGCATGGAGGTCCATACAAGCTGCTGTCACGCGTCACAAACGTGGTCCTTGGTAGATGATAAACATTCATTATGTCATAACTACCACCACATGGTATTGGCGAGATCAATCGGGCCCGAGAAGGATTGTCATAATGATTTTTCTTATGAGTAAAATTCTTTTTATTTCTCTGATAAAAAAAATATTATCTTCACTTTAATCTCTTATAAAATAAAAAATCATTGAATGTGTTATGAAATTCAAACTAGATTCATTTTAGACTTTTTGATGGATTAATATATGTTTTTATTAAATTTATGAGATATCACGATCTTAACTAAATGAATCCACCTTGAATTTCTTAATGATTTTGAGATTTTTTTTTTATAAAAAACTAAAATAAGGATTATATATTTTTTTTGTTAGGGAAGTAAAAGGAACCTTAATCTTTTCTTATTCTTGTTATATGGCTTTCATGTGAGTAGCTGAGTTTGTTGTCACAGTCGATTAGTCATCTTTCGCAAATTATTATCCGTCTTGATCAATATATCAGACAATTGAGTTCCCAATGGTAATGATTGATCAGATCAGCAGTAATCTGGGTGATCAAGGACTTTAATTATCTCGCTGAAATGACATCTCTTTCATCTTCACGTAAATTAAGAACACATTATATATCAGAATAACAAATAAGTGCCAACCATTGGAGATTATGTAGAGTGAACCGGGACATCATTTTTAAGGTGGTCCCTTAGTGTAAATAGAAGGGTAAAATTAAAAAAGTAGGAAAATAATAGGGATAAAGAGGAAAAGAAAAAATTAATGATGTGAGAGAGAGCACCAAAAAATTCAGCATATTAAATATTTTCCAACCATTGATGCTCTGGTTGTTTTAGCTGTTCGACTCTTTCAACGGTCGTTTCAACAAAAGAAAGAAAAAATCTTTGGAAAAAAAAATATCTAGTAATATTTTTCTTTAATGAACCCGATTAATTAATTCAATTTTGGATTTAAATTTCTTTACGTTCGTAAGAAGTTGTGACTCTCGGGATTTTAACTAATTACCCTTTGGGAGTTTGGGTAGGTCGAATCCTAGCTAGGATCAAGTTGGGGAATAACTAGACTTACAATTCTTGGGTAGTAATGTATTTTTTGGATTGCAGTGAGATATCTCAACCAAACGTATCCTAAATAAGTATAGTTTGAAAGTTGAATCAGATTATTTAGGGAATAATATAAACTTTACATATCATGCGGAAATTTCATAAGTAATATATAATTTTTGTGTTTATATCTCTCCTTACCATTATTAAATAAATAAGGTCGAATTAATATTTGTGAATATTCATGAGAAAGAGACAAGTACAAAAATTATAAACGACTAGATCATAATGAAATTTATGTATAAAAGGATCCATTCCCGATCATTGCATGATAATCGTGATAAACTTCTTGGAGAGACGGTCACATCTAGGGGTGCTAAACAGATCAGGGGCCTTTGACTCAGCTTGTAAAAGCTTGAGCTTATATGTATAAAATTTGTTATTTGCACCAGGCTTGAACTTGTATAAAAGCTCGTTTAATAAAAAGGCCTTAGGCTCCAATTCAAAAGCTCAGCCTTGAAGCCTCTCAGGATGCCCTATTATATTATTTTATATTTTTATTTTATATTTTTTATACTACTTGTAGTAGTCCTCTCTTTCTTCTCAATCAATTTCACCCCGAAAACTCATTTGTTCCACTGTGCACTGCTCGTTTGTGTCAATTTATTTTTTTTTTCTTTTTTTCTTTTTGTTGGCACTTTTTTTATAATAGACAAAGATAATATAACCTGTTATCTACCTTCTCTCACTTTAATTTTATTTATTTATTGTAGACTTTGTAAATTATTACTGCAAATTGGAAGCTAAGGTTTCTATCTGGAAATTGTTTTTTTGTGGAATTCTGTTATCTTATTTTTATTTTTTAACATGCTAACCGGCTAAGACAGGCTTAACACGGGCTTTTAATTTTTGTAAATAAATCAGGTCACGGGCCAATATTATATTCGTAACAGGTAACAGGCTAAGGCTAGTGTAACACGTTTAAATACAGACTTTGCCCATTAAGACCAAAGCTCGGCTCGGCTCGGCTCGGCCCGTTAACACCCCTAGTCACATCTAGAGCGAAGTACACTAATTATTTAAATTACCTTCTACAAGGATATGTTTGGTGTATGATGTATAAGATTTGATAATATAAGCTTATACTATACGTTAAGATAGTTTTAGTTGTTCGGTGTGATCATTATATAATATAAGCTTATATAGCAGGATCCCCTTATACATCAAAATGATGTATAACTTAATCAGGTCTAGGAGAGTAGGATTAGGCCTCATAAGAGGTTGATGTATTAATCAATACAATTCTCAAGAATTAATATATTATTTTAATATTGGTATATTAAAATAAAAAATAATTTTTCAATATGTAATTTTTTAAAATATTGGTATACTTTTTGGACACTGATCAACATATTTCTATAAAAAATAATATCATCTGATATATTTGGAAGAATTATGTAAATTCATTATTAAAAATTATTTTTGACAAAAATATTTATTTTTAACCTATTTAGTATTATATAGTGTATTACCAAATATTGGATGATATTATCTTATACAATATATTATCTTATACAATATCATGCCAAACGCTGAATAATATTAAAATTTAATCAGGACTTATATAATCATGTCTTATATTATCAAATCTTATACTATCAGACCTTATCCTATACTTTGTATCAAAGATGCCCTAAGATTTAAAAGTTAAAGTATTAGAAATTCTTTCTTCCTATTTACCAAAAAAAAAAAATTCTTTCTTCCATTTGTAGATCATGAAAATGGAAACCATATCTATGTACCTTGTGATAAAAATAACGAAATATGAAAGCACTCAATTACAATTACTTTACTAATTTCAATATATAATTGAAATTGTAGCAGCTATACATAATAAGCAACTTATTAAGTCATAAGAAGTGTTCGCGTCGCCAAAATAAATATTACAAGTGTAAGTGTCACAGCAGATTTCATGATGAATGTATATTTTAACTCATTAATAGTAAAATAAAAGTAAACCCATTAAATCTCACCCAAAAAAAAGTAAAACCATTAAATATTGAAAAAAAACAAGAACATAGATTACATGCATGTGTAGATAGATGGAGGGCATATACCCGTTAAATGAGTAATGGATGTGATCGGTCCAACAACAATTGAATTGGGTTTATCCCAGCGAGATTCATGTTTTTTCGGCGAGATGGTATATTTTTTAGGCTATGTTGCAGGGGTCTTTTGGACCTTTAATAATTGGGTCTCTATGTTATACGTAGTAAGGATGAATTAGAATTTCTTTAAAACAAAATAAGAAAAAAAATTCTACCTAGATTAATATTCTTATGTAATAATAATGTAGACCAAAACATGCTCAATACATCTCTTTAGCATTCTTATCAAAGTAATTCTTAACTAAGTATGATTATGATATTTAAATAATTATATGTGTGTAATTGTTAAAACTATGATAATTATATATGGGTTTTTCATTTGTCATATTGCATGACAAATGCAAAGTTTTCTATACATATTGTGTTGTATTTTCTTTTCTTTTCTTTTTAAAATGGTGGATCCCAAACTGGTTGTCTCTATAGCATGACAAGAGAATATATATCGTATATATACGTGACAGTTGTTTTTATATATATATATATATATATATATGGAATAAACATTTTCGGTGAACCCAATACGATGTTATTTTGTGACGAAAATCAAAGTGTTTTTGTAATTCTAATTTACTTCATTGTTATATTAGTTTTTATCATTATAATTTTTTAATTTTATAACTCAAAACAACATCGTTTTGACCCTTTATAATATATATATATATATATATATATATATATATATTAAATAATAACATAATACTTCTTGTAGGGGTGTGCATGGAGCCGTTCAGAATCAATTTTGACAAAAATCGAACCGAACCGGTTTTAAACGGTTTGGTTTTCGAATCGAACCGAATTTCTTTTTTAAAATCGGTTTTTATTTATCCAAATCAGTTTGAAACCGGTTCCAAAACCGATTTATGGTTCAAAACCGATTTTAAACGGTTTGGTTTTCAAACCGAATCGATTTTGTTTTTTAAAACCGGTTTTTATTTATCCAAATCGGTTTGAAACCGATTCCAAAATCGATTTATGGTTCAAAACCGGTTTTGATTTAAATCAATTAAAACCGGTTTTGAATCGGTTTTACTTCAAAACCGGTTTTAAATCAAAATGGTTATAAATCATAAACTAGTTATCAAGTTCAAAACCAATTTTATAACAACTTCAAAACCTTTTTTATGAATTATGCTATTTTTTTGAAATAAAATAAAAAAATACCTTTATTGTTTATTTATTTATTTATTGTTAAAAATATCTGGGTTATTTTGATTGAACATGATAAGGCCCTTTATTTATTTTTTGCTAAAAATATCTAGGCTATTTTGATTGAATATGATAAGGCCCACTATTGAAGTCATCAATCATGGATTAATCCATATAGAAGTGATGCTCACAATCATAAAAATTCTTGTCTTAACCGTAAATATGTTCACATTAAGCAAAAACATAAAAGATTAAAATGCATTATCGATATTGAAACCGAATCCATCATATGAAAAACCATATTTGAGTTTTCTAGACACAAAATGTAATTTTCTATTCTAACTCACATTTTCTTGTAAAATATCAACAAAAAAGAGAGAGATAAACATAATAAGCCCAAAATAAAAAAACCATTAAAAAATATGGATATGGTTTGATTATTTTGGATATCCAAACTATTGTGAAAGTGGATAACCAAATCTAAACCAAAATTAAAAAATTGGAGTAATTTTTTTAAACAGTTTTATAAAAACGAATTTTTGAAACTGATTCGATTCACTTCATAAATTGGTTTGGATTATTTAATTTTTTTGAACACCCCTCACTCCTTTCCTACCTAGGATTTTTGTGAGTTGTGAGAGCGAGCCTACTCACTATGCCTGCGTCAATTGCGCGCGGGTGTCCAGTTGGCTGTAGCCCACAGTGAGAAAAAAAATGGGGTTACTGTGTGCCGTGTAAGCTGCATATATATATATATTGTGTTACCCAATCTAATTACCTTTAAGACTGCATATATATATTATTGTATTTCTAAGGATGACAAGCTCTACATATTTTGAGAAAAACCTCAATTTATCTATGCCACCAAACTCGATTCTCTTTTATTAATTTTTTTTTTTAAAAAGCTTAAAAGGAAAAAAAAAAAAAAAGCATGAGTAAAAAGGAGAAATTTTTTCCCTTTTTTATTAGTCCCGATGCATTTTCTCCAATATTTTATAGTTTTACATTCGTCACAAACTATTTTTAGTTTCTGGATTATACACTATCCGTTCACATTACGCTAGGTGAACCATACCTTATAATTAGTGTCAATGATTATTCAAATTATAAAATATGGATCTTAGTGATTATAGTACATACCCTGTTTCATATTCACACGTATATATTATAATAAATATATTTATATAATTATATAAATTTTTATTTTCTAAAATATATATATAGACTTCCTTACCTTACTGTTTTCATTTCAGAAGTTTTCAATATTTTATGTTACGAAAAATTTGTTTTCATTTCACAACATTAATTTTTTTTCCTTTTTTACCCTTATTATTTTCTCAGCTTTTATATTGTTTTTAGGTGATAGACTTCCTTACCTTACTGTTTTCATTTCAGAAGTTAACCTGGTTGTTTAGGTGATAAAAGTTCCTCTTTATATCATATACATGTTGTTTTATTTTTTCCTCTTTTTAAAAGCATAGGTATAGGTATGAATTCTCAATCTCTGGTCCTATTTGTCTCTTCATTAAAGTATCACTTTTATTGTTTTAACGGCACTAGTTCCACCCGTGGGAAATATCTTTTATGGTCCAAGGATCACCAATAGTCTGGTACTTCCTCTCACAACATCAATTTTTTCTTTCCATTTTTATCTCTATTATTTTTTCTCTTTTCTATTTTTACCCTTCCATTTACACTAAGGGATCACAAAAAAATGGTAGTCCCCGACCACATTAAATAATCTCCCACCGGTGGGCATGCGTGCAAGTCGTGTTGTATCTGACCACAAGACTCACATCACATGCTCTGTTGCGTGGCAAAAGGTATTTCGTTAGATCCAATAATAAAACTTTGATCGTTGAAGTTTTTTATTAAACGTAACAATTTAATATATAATTGGGTAAAATGTGAAGTTATTTATTAAGTCTAAAATATTAAGGTTCATTTTTTTCTGTAATCAATGTAGATAAGTTATTTATATTGAGTCTAAAATGACGTAGTTTTCAGATAAAAACCAATGTATTTTTGTAAATATAATTATTTCAGGGTTATAATAATTTTTCTCGTTATAATTTTTTAATCTTTCAACTCAAAACGATGTTATTTTGGGAGTAAATTTATCTACATTCACTATAAATAACTTATTTACATTATTGTATAAACATTAAAACCAATATTTTAATATATAATTAGACAAAATATGGCAAAATAATCATTGTCCCAGCCAAAGTTTACTTGGCTTAATTACATAAGCCATTGTAGTAAGCTTCAGCTAATTACAAAATAATTTAAACTGCTTACCAAAGAATAATAATAATAATTTAAACTTATTTACAAATAATAAATAAATCTGATCCCCGTTTTTAATGACCCATTTTAGTGGAAGTTCGAACCAAAATGGTATTAAATATTTCTAGTAAAAAATGGTATAAAAACTCTCAATTTAATTAAGCTAATATAAGCAAGATTCAAGGGCTGGTTATTAGTGATAAGCAATCATAATTATTTGAGCCTTATTAGACATTGACCCAGTAAAAAAATAAAATCGAATCTTTGATTTATTGACTTAATTTTTAGAGCGTGGTGAAATTGAATTAGTTTTATTAATTAAAATAATACTTAAATTCATTTAAAAGCAAAATAATAAAAACATTTATAACTACGATAATTTTAATACTCTCTATCTCTTTCTAAATATCTTAAAGATAACTAACTACATCAAATGACTAAGAATTGACTTAGAACATTTCATGAGTAATTTTTTATTTTTTTATTACAATTTAAATTATGTATGGAGGAGGGATATTCTTACTACCAAATATTTCCACTACCAACTTACTACCTATCTAATCACCGTTGGATCAATATTTTCTCTCTCTTCATAAATTTTTTAGCATTCTCTCTCCTTGATCCAATAATGATTAGATTGGTAGTAAGTTGGTAGTAAAAAATTTTGGTAGTCAAAATATCTTCCCTCTTATGTATGATAGGTGGGTGGTTTGAAAACATCATTATCTTTATATAAATTATAAATTTCTGAATCAATATATTCTGCTTTTGATAAGCTTATTTACATGTTTTTTAAATTATAAAAATGTTATTTATTTTACATGACATTATCTTATATAAATGTGAATACTTGTGAAAAAAGTTACCGTTGTCCATTTATTCAACCACCAAATTATAAAAATTTAGGTGGGAAAAAGAAATATAAAAGTTTCGGTAATAAATCCTTTTATTTTAAAATTTCACATAATCTCATTATGTGAGATTTTTGTATATATCTCTTTCTTCATTAATAATAATTAGACACCACATATTTAATGCATGTAAAGAGAAAAAAAAATATAAAAATTTGATCATATGAAATCTTAATATGAAAGGATTCACTCCCAAAAATTATGTTTAGGGTGAATATCAATATATACTATAAGGTTAATATCTGGGGGTAACTAGTGAATGCTATAGGTATGTTGATTGCAATAGTATTTGGGGGCTTGATGAATGAGGTAGAATGCGATGTGAATGAAGTGTCCTCCTTTATGTGTAGGTGTATTTATACAAACTTTGGGATGCAGTTATCATGTTAATCGTGAGCTTAATATGATTCAATTATGGGATGATTGTGTGTAGCAGGGAACGGGAGAAGATCGTGAGTATGATCTCACAATCCAGGTTCACGGGCTATACTTGACTGAATATATCTTGCTATAACTGATCGGATATGTCTTATCCGAGTGAATATGCTCTTAGGTTTTTACGAAGTGGGCTTAGTCCTTTGGGTCTAAACCTAGTACACCTACCCGGAGCAAATTCCATAGTGAATTTATGGGATCGTGTAACAATGGAAGTAACTTGGTCTTACTCTTGCTGGTAGATATACACCCATTAGAATGAAGTAAATTTTTGGCCTGTTTGATTGTGTTATGATTTTTTTGTTCTTAAAACTGTTCTATAAAATAGTTATGGAAACAATTATTTTCTATATTTTTTCCTTTTTAAAAGTTAAAAACCAAAACAGAAAGAAAAAAACTCAGACATGTTCTCTAAATTTAATTCTAAAAATAAAAAAATAGTTATAGTTTTCAAAACACTTTTTACAAAACAGTCTTATCAAATGAGTTTTTTATTTATTTTTTTTCTGAAAACTAAAAAATTATTTTTAAAAACAATAATCAAAACAGAGCCTTTGTTTTTGTTTTAATTCAACGAAGCAACTTTTTATATCACTATTTCATGATTTTGTTTTCAATGAAGGACAAAAAGGACATATATTGAAGGAAGAAAAATAGGTAATGAGATACAATTATTTGGGGGGTCGGTGAGATGCTGTATGGCATTATTACAACTACTCATCACTGTCTTATTAATAAATCATTTAAATAATCATTACTTACGTATCTCGTCCTTTTCTTATTTCGTATCTAGTCATTCTCTTTAAATAAAGTATTCTTAATCACACAAAAAATACACATCATGCAATCAAGGCTGTCTACAATTATATCATTACGAAATTTTTTATATAAAATAATAGAATAAAATGGGGTGTAAAAAAATAGAAAAGTAATTTTCTTATATTATAAGAGAAAATTTTCTTATATTACATTAACAATTAAAAGGTAGGTCTTATCTTCTTATTTTTTATAGATCCCACTCAAATATTATGTGTATAACATGAGAATATATACTCGTGTAAAATGAGAAAATTAATAAAAAAATATAAGTTGTTAGAATGTACCACCATGTACTTCAATTTAAGCTGCCATAGATCGGAATCCTAGTTTTTACTTTTTAAGTCAGTAATTCTTAAATTTATTTGAAATATTTTATTAAAAGTAGAATTGATATTTAACTTGTTACTTCTCTTATGTCTAATTGGTTTTTTTTCTACTGATTTGCATGATTGGTTAGTGAATAATTTAAATCAGAAAATGAAAGGCCTTTTTTTTTTTGAGTTACCCAACCCTAATTTTACCTCTTTGAGGTGAGTTGGTTCCCTCCGATATCTCCACAAACTTCGATTCTTTGAGCCAGCTATGAGATTAATCTGGAGTACGAGGATCAGTAATGGCTAAAGGTTCAGCCCCTCCCCAAGAATGCATTTAGCAGAAATCGAACACATGTCCAACCCCATTAACTCAGCACTAAGAAACCAACTGAACTGCACGCATTGGATAATGAAAGGCCCTTTTAGTATTCCGTAGGCAATAGTTTTTACATTAATAACTTGGTTGTTTTGGAATTGGAGGAATGAGAAAGTGCATAGTTCTAGTGGGGTAGATAATACATATAAGATTGAGGGGATTAAAAACAAAGCTCTGAAAATTTTTAATGCTATATACATGAGAGACAAATCTGTTGTGAATAATATTCATTCTAAAGTCTTAATTTCTTGGGTTCTTCCTGAGAATGGGTGGGTTAAGTTTAATACTTATGGTGCTTCGAAAGGTAACCCGGGGTAGAGCAGTTTGTGGAGGAATTTTACATGGTTCAGGAGGTCAATGGATAAATGCTTTCTCTTACCGAGTGGGTTTCTGTAATGCAATAACAACTGAGTTATGGGGAATTCTTAGAGGTTTGCAGTTAGCTTGAGAAGGAGGATGGAGAAGGATAATTCTTGAAAGTGATTCGTTATCTACTATCACTTTGCTCACCAAAACTAGTGATGCATACTGTAAGTCGCATCTTGTGGCTCGTATACCGGAATGGATCTCTAGAAGGTGAACGGTTCAACTAGCTCATACTTACAGGAAAGGGAACATATGTGTGGACTGATTGGCAAATTTTCCGCTGGATAATCCAGATAAGGAGGAGTATATGACATTCCACTCTACCCAGGGAATTAGATGGGTTTTCTTTAGTGTCAGTTGTGTTTTTAGAGCTAGGAACATTTCTCTTTCTGTTTTGAGATAATTTCTTTCTGTTTGTTTGGGATTGTTTACCAAAAAAAAAAAAAAATTTGAGATTTAACAAAATAGTAATAATAATAATTGCGGGAAAAAGTTAACCCATCAAATAGCAGCAAATTACCAAATTAATAACACACGAGCTGTAATAAAATTTTTCCAAGCGTTTAATTAATTAAACACTCACAAATCTTCGCGAACGACAGCATTTTTTAGATTTCTCATCAATAGCGCGTATATCTATCGCACAAACATCTTAAAGAACGAAACATATTTATTTTTAATTAAAAAATATTAAAAATTTTAAAATAAAAAATTAATATTTATTTATTATTAATTTTACATTAAGTATTTATAATTTATTATATATGTATATTCAACAATATATTTGATAAATCAGTGCTGTGGTATTGAAAAAAACAAAAAATGAGTTAAATATTACTGTGTTTCTCAAAAACTTTTATTTATTTCAATCAATTTCTAAATTCTTAAAACTCAACATCTATTCCTTGAAATTAATATTTAGTCCTTAAAAACATTTACTTATTTCATATTAATCTTTGAATTCTTAAAATCATACACAAAAAGCCTTTAAAATATTAGTTTATTAAGTAAAATAATCCGTGAATTAAATTGGTTCCATTTTTTTTTAATACATGTGTCATTATGTCAGATTAAGTGGCAATTGTGACTATATCTTGTAATACTTATATTGGGGGACACCAACTTAGAAAAATATTACTTTCTCTATTACTAGCTTAAAATGTGTTCTTTATTTCATTTTATTTTATTTGCTAGATTTTGTTCTTTATTTGAACATGAGAACGTTAATTAATTTTTCCAAGTCTAGAAATACTACGGGACCAGCTCATACATGATATAAATTGGTTAAATGGGTGACAGCTTAAGAACTTAAATTTATCATTCCTTATTCTAACATGACGGATTTAATGTATCATTTATTATATCAGCTGATTTAATATGACAAGTTAAGTAGTTAATATAAACTCAAAATAAATGTGTGTCAATTAAAATGTCATTATCTTAGTTATGAATTTATGATAAAAGTCATAACTTCAGATTACTACGTAAGTATCACAATCGTAACTTAATGTACCACATTAACACTTTTATTAATAAAAAATATATTCAATTTAATTCAATGACTAACTTGCATAATAAACTAATATTTCAATGAGTTAACGTTAGAATTTAATAATTAAGAAATTAATGAAATTTTGTGAAAATCTAAACAACTACAATTTCGGTTTTTTTATCAAACGATGGTAACTAATTTCATGCATGAGAGCTGAATAGGTTGAATAGGTGGAGCTGAGAGTATTTATTCGATCCCCCAGTATTATCTTTAAGATTTAAAATCTTAATTTTAGACCCGTCCTAAGTACACTTCCCTCCAATAAATAATGAATGGTTGTCCTTTTACTCATAAATAACGGGACCCACACCTTTATATTTTTTATCCACTGTCTCCTCTTTTATTTATATTTTTTTATCCATTATCTTCTCTTTTATTTATATCTTTCTTTCTGACATAACTTTACCTCCTTTAAAATGATACACACCTTTCCCATAAATAATACATGTGATTTATAAATAAATAAAAAATCGTTTATGCAACATCACAGACAATAGACCTCTACCAAATACCAAATACCAAATACCAACTAACATTAATATTAAAAAAAAAAATTACCAACTAACATGACTCCTAACTCCAGTTAAGTTAACTAACTAGGGTTACGAAGTGCCAGTTGGAGAACATGGAGCGTTCAAGTTAAGTCCGCAAAATAATGCCACGATCAAGGTCACACGCAACGCAATGCATACGTGAGGACGAGACACACATACACGCACGCACCCGATCCAAACCCTTCATCCATCCACCGCAATTTCGACACTCGGAACAACCTCAACGACCAATGTTAAGAGACGAAAGCGTGGGTTCAATAAGCGCGAGGCACAGCGTTACCACCGTCTCTGCGGTGTCGAATAAGGTTCTGGTGGCCGTGAAGGCGGAGAAGGTGATCTCCAACACCGCATTAGCATGGGCACTCACTCATGTCGTTCACTCCAGCGACTCCATCACGTTGCTCGCCGTGCATTCCGCCGATAAAACTGGTAGCTAGCTAGCTCTCTCTGCACTGAAGAGAAATCTTAATTCTATTGAATTGGATTGAGTTTTAATTGATCATAAAAATAGGTGTTAACTCTTATTGGTTCAATTTGGTTAACTATAAGCGTGTGTGGATTATTATTTCAGGCCGAAGATTCTGGAACTTTTCGAGACTGGCTTTAGACTGTGCGATCGGAAACACGGGAAAATTGCCGGAGGGGATTTCTGATATCTCCGAGTCTTGCGCTCAGATGGTGCTTCAGTTGCACAATCAAATTGAGGTAACTTCCAAATTTACTTTAACCCAAAAAGAGAAAGCTGTTTAAAGTTACCGGATTCTGTTAATAACTTTGTGACGTGCAAAAGGTTGCAACGTATAATCTCCTACTAATATTAACCGTTAAGATTTAATAAAAAAGTAATAAAAAAATAATAAATAATTTATTTCTAATAATAATTGTGAAAACTTACGACCTTTTTTCTCTTAAATTATTTTTTTAGGGAAAAATATTTATCCTTTTAAATTTATCAACTCTCTATCTATCTCTTTCTCTTTCTTAAAATGACACAACTTTATTTTCTTTAAAATGATACATATTTAACCCTTACTTTTATGGTTATTGGATTAAAATTAATTTTATTGTTCTTATTTAATATTATTTTATAATTGTTGATTTTAATTCAAAATTATAAAAGTGATTCTAAAAATTATATGGAAAACAGATTATAGTATGTTTTCTCCCGTAATAATTAGAGTTTACTTTTTCTGCTGTACGTCCGAGGGACGAAATTATGGTATTTTTGTTATTTTAATTTATTTCAAGTTAAAATAATTCTTATATTTATAATTTTTTAAAATTTTAATATCAAACAATCTCATTTTAAGAATAGATGCAGATAATTTATCTGCATTAACTGCAGAAATTTTTTTCCTATTATTATAAAAATGACAAATTACGCACCCATATAAGTGGCGTATTAGTATTTCGTACCCGCATTTCAGGCGAGTGTGGTATATAAAATTTGGAATGCGATCCCCAGCAAATTAAATTTGAACCGCCCAATCTTGTAGTTTATAGTCAATGTCTCGCAATTTTTTATATCATATTTTATTTTATTATTTAATATAAATTATAAAAAAAAAATCATGGTTGTTGATTTTCAACAGTACAGAATCTTGATCCGTCACTGGTATTTTTCTCCTCCTTTCTCTTTGGGGTTGTTGCTTCGGTTTCTAATCTTTTTGCGCAAAGAAAACGACTGGGTTTTCCAACTGGTTTTACTAGCTGAATCGGTCGTTTGTCATTTTCCCCCATTTTTTAAAAGTAAATATCCTTCTTTTTCCTCGACAAATTTTACTATGCCTATTTTAATCCCTAGCAAATAAAAGGCTCATGGTCTCTAAAAAATTTAAAATGGATCCATTTAGTTAAAATTATGGTCACTGACAAATTCAAAAAAGATCCATATCAATCCCAAAAGGATTAAAACGGATCCATTTTAAAAATTTTAGGACCACAATATACCTTTTTATTTATTAGGGATTAAACATAAAATTTACTGAGAACCAAAATAGGTATTTTTTTTTTTTTTAAAGCTTCATGACTTTTCTGACCGTATTCGCGCTGTCGTTTTTGTCTCATTCTCTTTCTTGCTTTCTATTTTTTTTCGCGGACGGAGACAAGTTAAAATGTTATTTTATGATCTACTAAAATAATGCCAGTATTTTATATCATATATATATATATATATATATATATATATATATATATTTGTCAAATTTAAATAAATAATTTCTACTAGTAAATTTTTTGTCCTTTCTTTTTTATATCTTATGACTTAATCATATTGTTTAAAATGTATATATTATCATCATCAAAAAGAAAATTCTATATATTCTCAATTTTATTTTATTTTTTACACTAACGTGTCAGAGTTGAGGAAGTTTCTTATCTCTTCCAACTTCCAAGTCTGTACTGGCTCGACTGTAGTATGTCCGTCTCCACGTACTTTAGAAACCTTGTCTTGATTAAGAGGGCCAGTGATGTCTCAATAATTGCACGTGCACAAAGCTCCCAAGAACTAACTAAGCAAAAATAAGTTAAAAAGGGAAAATAAATATATATATACATACAGAGGCGGAGCCATTGACTGAGTGTGATCTCGGAGTTAAATTTTAATAAATTATATTTATTATGTATAATATATAAGTAATTATAATTTGGCATGAGCTACAATTTATAATTTACTTTTATCTAAAATTTAAAATAATTTTATAAAAGATTTGGGTAAGTTGTATTAGGTTATGTGTTCAATTTTCACTTATAATGTATATATATATATATATATATATATATATATAGTAAAATTAAAAAATACTTAATAAAATTATAATTCTTCTTAGTGCTGCATGCTCAGGTGCTCTTTATTTAATACAATTTAAATATATTATATTATGAACTAATTAAAATTAAGAAAAATAAATACCCATATAATTTTTTGACCCGGGCACAAATTGGAGCCCGGCTCCGCCACTATATGTATATATATATAGATATATATAGGATAAATAAATTTCATGTTGTAGGAATAGCGCTCTCTCATGTTAGTGAGAGCTCGATTTCCGTGTTAATATTTTCTTTCATTTTCATTGTTTATTTAAATTAAGGGTAAAGTATCTCTCAAGTTACGGGAGATAAAGTTATCTCTAGTGAGCCCAAAATGACGTCGTTTTGGGACAGAAATTAAGGTATTTTTGTAATTATAATATATTGCAGGGTTATATTAGTCTTTATTATTATAATTTTTTAATCTTATAATCCAAAACAACATCGTTTTGAGCTCACTGTAGATAACTTTATCTCCAATGACCGGAGAGATACTTCTCCTTTGTTTTGATTAATTTATTATGTACAATAATAAATTTACGTAATTTTTTGTGGATACAAAATTTACGGAATTTATATAACCATAAAACTTAAACAGCGAACATTAATAAAATTGTATATTAATTATAACTCTATCGTGGCATGTAAGAATTAGTATACTACATTTAGTTTGGGGAGTACACCGGCGGAGTACTAATTTATAAGAGTTCGTAAAAAAAAAAAATCTGTAAATGTAACTTATCCATATGAATTATCATGAAATCACATGTTCAATTTTACTATTATTGTTGTATTAACAAAAAAAACTTCTAACAATAATTGTCTTGCATAGTTGCATTGGAAGCCATAGGAAGATAGCTCATAAGCACAGCTATTTGGCCACGATTTAGCTTATCCTTTCTATATGCACACATCTTAGATCTAATATGCAACCAAATAAGGGAAAGAGAGAGAGAGAGGAGGAGGAGGGGGCAAGTTAGATTCTTCGTCCTCTGCGCTGCCTTCCTCTCTATGTAAAGACATATCTGTATCCCCGTACTGGGTTTTATTGGTACAAGTAACAAGTTGTACAAGCAGAAACCCTTTCGCCTGTCGTGTAAATACAGGCGAACATTGTGCTTGTAACATTGGTATTTGCACTATGTTCTACCTAAATTACTGTGGGATTTGAATTAGTGAGCGACTTCTAGAAAATACTGGAACGTCAACGGATAACTCGCTTTAACAGCTGTTGAATCTAATGGCCAGGAAAACGGATGCTGAATGTGTAAGATTGTAAGATGGGGATGGACTGAACTTGTTTTAATTTGTTTTAAGAATGCAATTAATGACTGTAAAAAGGTTTATCTCTTGGTATATGGCATAGTTTATTTGCTGCAATTGACTTTTTCTATTTTTTATAAATGCAGGTTAGGGTGAAGATTAAGGTGGTCACGGGTACTCCCAGTGGTGCTGTGGCGGCTGAAGCGAGATGGAGTGGTTCCCATTGGGTCATACTGGACAAGTAATTAAACATGAAAAAAGTATTTCTTTTTTTCTGAGCTATTAGCTTATTTAGTTGATTGCAAATATGTTTTCTTATTCATTCCATGCATGCCCTGTGAATGATGTCAATTACCTTTACCTAAAATTCGACACATTGACAGGTGATCTCTTAAATATATTTTTTGCAGCACATTTGCATTATGAGTTTTATTATAGGCTCAACAACTGATTAAATATACTTAAGAACCTTATATTATATATATTAGGCATTGCACAGGGTTAATCATTCAATTGATATTGCGTTCATTAGCCTCAACTATTATCTCACCATCTAAAAGAAGCAATTATTACCTACCAGGAATCACCTTGTTTGAACTGCTTAATAGGATTTAATTGAATAACTGTATCTGTATCACATGACTTCCAACCAGAAATAAGTAGAATTGTTCGGTGCTGCATGTCCAAATGAAAATATTTGTTAGTGAACTCTTTCTGTTGCTGAAACAGGAAATTAAAGCAAGAGGTAAAGCACTGCATGGATGAACTCAACTGTAGCATTGTGGTGATGAATGGCTCACAGCCAAAAGTCCTAAGGCTTAACTTAGGGTGCTCCAATGAAATGCAAACTCCATTTTTCTCTGCTTCTTCTTCACCAGGTATAGAAATTGGAAGGCTAAAAGGTCGCAGATTGAAGCATTCCACACCAGTGAGTAGCCCTGAAGCAGCAGGTTCTTCTATTACAAGAAACATGGGAGAAAATTCGGTGTCAAGTTCTGACTCAACGACACCTCTTTTCCTGGTCTATGAACAAAACCCTCTGTACGAGGGTCTGGGACAACAACACAAAAGAACACACAAACCAATCAACAAGCCAAAAGATTTCAACGTTCAGCCACCATTATACTTTAATTTGGAAAGGGATCATCGCACTCCCGCTTCTTGGACAAGCCCAACATCATCTGTGGCTTGTGATAACAAGACTGTACTCTGGATTCCTCAAAACCACATTGTAAATGACAAGCTTCAAAAAACTGAAAACAAGAGAATTATCCAAAGAACTAAATCTCCAACTTCTAAAACTTTACTTGAGAATTTTATTCACTGTGATCAAGAAATGAGGACAATTGAACTTGGGTTTAACCAAGCTCAGAGAAGAAGTTATGTAGCCAACTCAGGCATCAGAGATAATGCCATTCCTTTGGGTAGAACTTCCTCTATACCTCCTCCCTTATGCTCACAGTGTCAGAATAAAGCACCAGTATTTGGAAAGCCTCCTAGACGGTTTTCTTACAAAGAGCTAGAGGAAGCTACTGATATGTTCTCAGACGTGAACTTTTTGGCTGAAGGTGGATTTGGTGTTGTTCACAAGGGAAAACTCGAAGATGGCCAGGTTGTTGCGGTGAAACAGTTAAAGTTTAGTGGCTCTCAAGCATATCTTGATTTCTGCAGGGAAGTTCGGGTTTTGAGCTGTGCACAACACAGAAATGTTGTATTGTTGATCGGATTTTGTACAGAGGGCAATCTGAGGATATTAGTCTATGAGTACATATGCAACGGATCCTTGGACCTTTACTTACATGGTATTCAAAAACTTTCTTCACTTTAATTAGCTTTTTAATTCCAATTTTTTTAAACTTTCTTAGGATCCCATCTCTCTGTTTCATGGCTTTGTAGTTTGTATTTGAATATTCTTTCCATCAATCCAATGAGAATTCACATCAAAGTCTATTATTTGCTGTATATTAACAGGAGAAGAGATTATGTCTTTGGATTGGAACTCACGCCTAAAGATAGCGATTGGAGCTGCACGAGGCTTACGTTACCTTCATGAAGATTGTAGAGTTGGTTGTATAGTGCACAGAGACTTTCGACCTAAAAACATCCTCTTAACCCATGACTTCGAACCTCTGGTAACTTTCTGGCCCTTCCGCAGTTTTTAACCAATATTTGACTTCAAAAAATTTTGTAATCTTGTACTTTTTAATGAATAATGCATTATGGATTTATGGGTCAAATAAAAAAAAAAAAAATCACTACTGCTGAATCTAACCTTACCATTCATTTAGGTGGCTGATTTTGGTCTTGCAAGATGGCAATCAGAATGGAACATAAATACTGAAGATCGCGTTATAGGAACTTCCGGGTATTTTTCTTTCTTTATGCATGTGTGTAGACGACATAATCAGTTAAGATATCGGGCATCATAGTTCTGATTCTAATCAAGCTTACCTTGCATAAACATAGGTATCTTGCACCGGAGTATCTTGATACTGGAAATCTTACGTATAAAGTCGATGTATATGCATTTGGAATAGTTTTATTAGAGTTAATAACAGGTCGAAGAATTAGTGAGTTGGAACAGTTTGATGGACACTCCTATCTTTCTGAATGGTTTCACCCGCTACGCATGTTAGAAGCCAATCATATCATGCAAAACCTTCGATCTCTCAATCCATGTTTGGATTCTGAGGCGTCACTGGAATTTAATCTTCAATTGCAGGCCATGACACGGGCTGCTTCACTGTGTCTACGTCTGGACCCTGATGCTAGACCCCCAATGTCAAAGGTTTGATTGTCTTGGGTTCTTTAATAAGATTTGGTTTCTTTTTGATTAAATACAATATATTTAGTAAACCTCTTTTTTTGGTAATTGTAGATCCTCAGAGTGCTGGAAGGGGGCGATCCAGTTCGTCCTATGGGTTTATTAGAAGGTTTAGACATGAATTCAGTTGGTAACAGAAGTGGCCATTTAAGTGGTTTAACTTTGCACGCTACACCCAAGGGTACAATAAGTCATTCCCGTAGGTTATCACATTGATCATTCCTTCGGCTCTTTGGCTAGAGGATCTATTGTTGGCAATATAGTTCTGCATAGGAATAATTCTCCATTTGAAGCGTGGATCTCTCTCATATGCACATAGAAACAATCACACCAGCACAGTAATTGGTGGAAAGAAGTCATTATGTTGGCCTTTTCATTTAAAATATAATTGTTGTTTGGTGGGAGGTTTATGGACAGTTTTGCTCAATAGCAAAAAGTTCATGTGACGGGATCTTTCTCATTGCTCTATTTTCTCTTGGAGCATAAGGGAATCCCCAAATAATTGTACATCGTGATGCCCTTGATAAGTGTAATATATATATATATAGGGATACATTATTCTGTCTACTTTTATTTTGCCTATCTTTACCTATCCCTTTCAATATCATTTGATTACAATCTCATCCAACGTTCAATATTTGGGATATAAAATAAACCTTTTTTTTTTTCTCCTCACTTCCTCCACACCTAGAAATATGTCTTCATCGGCTCTAGAGTCAAATTTGCCAAGGTTTTCTTTTCCATTGTTTAAAACAAAACCTTTGCAACGAAAGACAAGAAAATATGAAATAATGGGTTTTCTTCCTTTGTAAAGTTCATATGGGGTTTTCTTCAAAAGTGGTCTAATTAAAACATGGTTCATAACATAGCAAGCGGTGCCAACAACATCCACCCAAAAATATTTTGGAAGATATTTCATTTAACATGGTTCTAGCAAGTTCTTTCAATACACTGTTTTTCTTTCTACAATTCCATTTTGTTGTGGAGTCCTAGGAGCGGAAAAATTATGTTGAATACCATTTTCTTCACAAAAGATTTCAAAATCTTGATTTTTAAATTCCCTACCATGATCGGTTTTAATTGAAACAATATTTGAAGATTGTTCATTTTGAATAAACTTGGCTAGTCTCTTGAATGATTTAAAAGCATCACTTTTATATGTAAGAAATAAAGTCCAAGTATAGCGAGAATAATCACCCACAATAACCAATGCATAGTAATTGCCACCAACGCTCATTGTTCTAGTTGGTCCAAAAAGATCCACATGCAAAAGTTGTAAAGGCTTTGTGGTAGAAATAATGTTTTTTTATTTAAACGAAGCCTTTACTTGTTTTCCCATTTGACAAGCATCACAAACTTTATCTTTTCCAAATTTGAACTTTTGTAATCCAATCAATAGGTCTAAGGAAATCAATTTGCTTAATTGACCCATGCCAATGTGTGTTATTCTTCTGTCATAACCAAGAGTCATCTTCCTTACTAATCAAACATTTATCGTCATTTGAAGGCATACCATCTAAGTCTATCATATAAATGTGGTTCACTCTATGACCAAGAAACTTAACTTGCCCATCAATTAGACTTTCAATTTTACAAGAAGTTGTGTCAAAAATTACTCTATGATTTTTATCACATAATTGACTAATGCTAAGCAAGTCATGTCTAAGGCTCTCAACAAGTAAAACATTTTCTATAGAGACGAAAGATGAGTTACCAACTTTTCTGATACCAAGTATTTTTCCTTTGTTGTTATCTCGATAGAAAACATGTCCATGCTCTTTCCTTGCAAATGATTGGAATTTAGTTACATCTCCTATCATGTGACTTGAGCAACCACAATCCAAGTACCACTTGGAACTTTTAGCCTTTAAACAAACCTACATCACAAAGTCAAGATTTAATATTTGGTACCCAAATCTTGTTAGGTCCTTGTGTGTTAGTTTTGGGCTTAGTTCCTTTAGGAACACACACTTTCTTTTGCCAATAATACCATTTTTCTCACTTTACATGTGGAAGCACTATGACCTTTTCCACCACAATGAAAACATTTGATGAATAGGCTACTTGACATGTAGTATGGAGAGATGAAAAGTTTTTATATGATTTTTCTTGTGTGCTTATGTCAAAATCGAAACCGGAAACACATTTAAGTTGTCTCTACCTAAGGTTGTTGAATCGCAATTCGTATCGTGAATCGTTCGGCTGTTTTTTAGTATCGTGAATCGTATCGAATCGTAAGATTCAGAAATAAATTAAAAATAACTAAAAAATAACTAAAAAAAATAACTAAAAAATGTATAATATAATATAAATCCAAATTAAAAAAAAATACAAGTGCAATAGCTTTACAACAATATAATATCCTTTTGTTGCTTCTTTGGAGCCACGTTATATACCACATTATTGCTATTTAGTATTTAGTATTTAGTTTACAATTTTATATATTCACTTTACTGTACTTAAAAAAAATTATTCACTTTACATGGGAACCAACACTTTCAGATCTGATGATGTGCAAGTGCAATAGCTTTACAACAATACAAATGAGATGGCATTGATATATAATATAATATAATAGTATAGGTATACCCATTACCCAAAGTTGACAAGACACCACTAAAGCTTAGATTTTTAATATTCTAAGACATGTATTACACATTTACTTATTTACATGAGACATTACCATACCCACAGCCACAACACGACAGCTGCCCAGAGATATTTTGTAATATTTTAATATATTTGAAAGATCGAAGAGTTTTAAAAGCTGAAATAGTGAAAAGCCGAAATTCTTTAGATGAGAAGCTGAAATAGTGCAGACCGAAGAGTTTTAAAAGAATACCGTACTCTACTCTCCGTTTTCAGCCTTCTGCCTTCAACTCTCTGGCTCTACAACGTGGAGTCTCCAACTGCGCTTCTTCTCCGATTTCAACTCTTTGCAACGAGGAGTCTCCCACCTTCAAGAACCTTCAAAGCCTCTTCTTGATCTTCTATATAAAAACTCTCATCCTCTCTGTTTTTTGTTTTGTTTTCCTTTTTGTTCTTTCTCAGTTTTTTTATTATATGATATTCAAATAGGATTTTAAATCCCAAATTTTTCTGAAGCAAAACAACTCTTCGGATTACATTTTTAATCTTTTCAACTTCAGCGACCGTTGGTTTTTTTTTATAAACTTGAAACGCAAATTTGTACCGATTCACGATTCGCAACTGGATCGTACGATTTAAATGATACTTTGTTCCGATTCTGACCATAAACGATTCAGGGATGCGATTGGGATCATTTTTCTAGTGTGTCGTATCGTATCGCACGATACGTATCGCGTATCGTGCGATACTAACAACCTTGTCTCTACCACATGTGAATTTGATCAAGATTTTATTCAAATCATCAATTTCATTGCTTAGATCTTTACAAGATGTGCACGATGATGAAGATGCATGATCATTTGAAGATAGACATTTGATACAACTAGTGCTAGCATCAAGTAATTTGAGAGTTTCATTCTCATCTTTCAAATCTTTCACTTCCTTTTCTAAAGATGTATAATGAATCATTCTCATCTTTCAAATCTTTCACTTCCTTTTCTAATGATTCATTATACATTTCTTCAAACATTTCGGACAACTCATCATATGAAGGGGAAATGGTAGAGTAAGATGAGTTTAACTCAGTTTCAGATTCATTTTCATCATTGTTTTCCATTAGACATATTTGTTGAGTTCCTTTGCTTGATTTCTCCGATGGTCTCCCATCTTGCATAAAACATAGGTTTGCTTTCTTCCTTGGAGCCACCATCGGAGGAACTAGATTCGTCATCCCACGCAAGATAAGCTTTCTTAAAATTCTTTCTATCATTGCCTTGCTTTTTTTCGTATTTTTCTTTCTTTTGGATATTTAGACAATTCGATTTGTAGTGACCGATTTTTTCAAATTCGTAGCTAGTGATGGTGAGTTGGGAGGATCCTTCATCTTTAGATATTCTTCTAGGAGGAAATGCGGGTCTCCTTGAAAGATTCTTCTTAAAGAATTTTCCATGCTTCTTCACGAAGAGACTCATCTCATCTTCATCAAGATCATTTTTGGAATCTCCATTTTCTTTTTCCTCATCATTTTCTTTGCTTGGTGTTGAGGTTTTTAAGACAATTCCCTTACTTTTTTTGATGGCTTGTTCTTTCAAGGTTATTCTACTTAGCTCCATTTCATACTCTTGGAGTTTGCCAAACAAGGTTGCAAGATCCATGGTCTTCAAGTCTTTTGATTTCGTTATAGCTGTCAACTTGGGTTGCCATTCCCTATTGTGCATACTTCTCATCACCTTAGCAATTAACTCAAGGTTAGTAAAAGATTCATCTAAAGCATTTAAATGAGTGATAAGGTGTGTGAATCTTTTTTGCATACTTTGAATGCTTTCATTTTCATGAATCTCAAATTCTCTAGTGAGTGCATTTAATTTTATAAATTTAACATCACTAGTTCCTTCATGGGTTATTTAAAGAATATCTCACATTTCCTTAGCATTCTTACAATTTGAAACACGAAAGTATTCATCACGACCTAAGACATTTGTAATCAGGTTTTGAGCTTTAGCATTCCAATTTTCTTTCTTAACTTCATCTTCGATGTAATCATCTATATCATTAGGAACATATTCATTTTACTCATTTTTTATAGTAGGTGGTGTATATCCTTTTTCAACTATGTTCCATACTCTTAAATCATTAGATTGAAGAAACATTTTCATCCAACTCTTCTAATAAGAATAATCGACGCCATTGAAAAAAGGAGGTCTAGTACTAGAAGAACCCTCAAGGGGCATATCTGAAGACCTCTTAAGCATAATGAAATACATATTTTGATGATGACAAAGGGTTTACAAAAAGTCTCAAATTGAAGATGGAGTTTGAAGATACAAGTGGTTAGGTATTTTTAGAGTTTTTGTTACACACAATATTATATCATATAGTATCTTCCTAAGCTCCAATGCATATCATTGCATTTCATATTAAATATGCATAACTAAAATAAAAAAAAAAGAAGTTACCTTTTAAAAATAATAATTAGAAAAGCAAATCAATAAGGTAAAGCAATTTGCATTCACGTGGATTAGCTTTTCAAATTTAGTTTTCTTAAATATAATATAATATTAATAAAAAAAAAGGAAAGTAAAAATAGTCTTTCAAGTTTCAAAAGAAAAGTTCCATCTAGTAAAGGTCAAAGTTACGTGGGTCAGTTTTTGTTTGTTGTTGATTTGAAAATAATATAAAAATGTGCATTACTTTTAAAGAAAAAATATCTGAACAAAAATTCTCTCTCTCTCTCATATACAAAAACCACCGTCTCTCATAACAATCTTCTAGAAATTGATTTGGAAAATCTTTCTTTCTTTGCTCTGTTACTGCACACGCGAAGAGAAAAGACTATAGCTACCGGTTCACAAAAACGCTTCTATTGTCATTGTGAAGAAAGTTTGCAAGGAGTAAAGCGCATAACAATTTTTGATTACTGAGAGTGAGTAAGGTAAAGATCTTGAAAACCCATGAGTAAGGTTTGCATTCTTGTGGCTGATTTGGGGTTTCTTGAGGGAGCAGATTACAGAAATGTTTGGGACTTCATTGTGGTATTTTCTAATCAACTTAAATCTTTTATGAATATTTGATTTGAAGCATTTGATCTGAAATTTTCAGATTTATTATTCATATGCTTTAAATATTTTGAGTGATATAATCTGAATATTAAATCTCTTGAGTTATTCATTGATTTAGGGATTTTTTTGTTAAAATTCTAAATCTGATTTTTCTATTCAAATTGTAATATTTTCTTTTAAGTCAGATTTCTTCGTGTCCATTGATTAGAAAATTAATTGTGTAATATCCAAGCTCCTTGGTGCATTAATTTTAGAGATTTTGATACATATGTCATTGGATTAATTTTCTGCATATGGCATAAATTTGTGGAGCTTAGTTTGATATTACTGTGATATATTTGGTGTGATCGGATACTGTATTTTTGGGTTATTTCACTTGTTACAGTTCTGAAAAATTCTGTATTGGTTGCTAAAGTGGAATAGTTGTGTGCTGTAAATCTGTCATAGGTGTGTGGGTGCAACCGTGTGGGTTGGCGACCTTGTGCTTGGCTTGAGAGTGTGTCTCAAGGCTTGGAGCCTCAAGAATCCACTAGGGAGAGTGGAGGTCTTGTGTGAGAGGAGTTGGTGAACTCCGTAAGTTCGGCTTGAGAGTATTCTTAGACCTTGGAGCAGTGTAGGCACTAGGAAGGTTTTTGATATTTTGTTTGATTGCATGTGTGACGCGTGTTTGTAAAACAGGTTCACTTGTGATAAATAAAATATCTACAGCTACTTCAGTCTGGACGTAGCACCCTACTTAGGCTTAGTGGGTGTGAACCAGTATATATCTTGTGTCTCTTGTCTCTCTGATTTAATTTCTGAATATTTTGTTTAGAGACTGACAGTTACACTGATTCTTGTTTTAGAGTGCTGTAGCACCTTACTGGTTCTATTATAATTGCTGTAGCACTTAAACTGTTTTCTGGTATTTGGAAATTAATCATTTTCTGTTTTAAGTAAGAAAGCTTGTTGCTGCGTTTGCTCTGTAAAATAAAAGGACAGGTACATTTTCTATTAATATACATCATATAGAAATCATTTTTGGGCATATAGGGAACTAAGATAAATTAGCAAAATTGTTATAGTTGTGTGACTGTTATCTGAACTGAATTTGCAAAATAATTTGATAACTGTCAATCTTGTTGAGTTGGTGTGGTGATTGAACTTAATAGTTCAACTTTGTCTAGACTTTACAGATTAAAGGATCTACCAAGAAAAAGTTTTTAAAAAAAAGTTTAGAACACCTATTCACCCCCCTCTAGGTGTTCCGTAAGCTTCCTGTGTAAGAAGCCACTTGCCCAACAAGTGGTATCAGAGCTTCATGCTCTGAGTGATTGGCCATTACCAAAGAGTTAAAGATCCTATGGCATCTTTCCATCAGGATATTCCTCTTGAGGGTGGTTCCACCAACCGTCCTCCGTTTTTCAATGGTATTGATTATCCCTACTGGAAAACAAGGATGCAAATTTTCCTTGAATCGGTGAATCTTAAAATTTGGTATAGTGTAGAGGAAGGATATCAACCTCCAACTAGACTAGATGACAATGGTAAAAGTGTGCTTAAAAAATACACAGAGTTTACTAGAGCAGAATTAGAGAGTGTCCAATACAACTCAAAAGCAAAGAACTTAATAGTTAATGCACTTGGTAAGGACGAATACTACCGAGTATCTTCATGTAAGACCGCACGTGAGATGTGGCTTATTTTAGAAACAACTCATAAGGGTACTAGTGAAGTAAAGCATACTAAACAAAATGCATTATCTAGAGAGTTTGAGCTCTTTGATATGCATGAGGGTGAATCTATATTTGACATGCAAAAACGTTTCATGCATATAGTTACATCAATGAATGCTTTAAATATTTTTCATGATGATGAACTATTAGTTAACAAAATTTTGAGATGTCTTACTAAGGAATGAGATGCAAAGACTTCGGCAATCTATGAAGCTAAAGACCTATCAACAATGCCCATTGCTACCTTATTTGGAAAGCTTCAGGAATACAAGTTGGAGTTAAGCAGAAGGGCTAAGCTTGAGCTTAATAAGAAAAATTCAAAGAGTATAGCTCTAAAAGTTTCTTCTTCCCAATCCAAGCAAAGTAAGAAAAGTACTGATACTTCATCAAGTGAATCAAGCACCGGTGAAGATGATGAAATGACAATGTTCGTGAAAAAGTTTAACAAGTCGTTCACTAAGTTCTTCAACAAAAAGTTGAACAAAAGGAGAAGAAGGGCCAACAACCCAAGTAGAAAGGAAAACAACTCAAACAATGCTTGTTTTGAGTGTGGAAAAGAAGGTCACTTCCAAAAGGACTGCCCAAGCAAAAAAAAATTTATGAAAATGGCAAGTTCAAGAAAGGTAAGAGCAAAAAGAAGAGAGCTTACATGGCATTTTCGGATGAAACTTCAAGTACTACAAGCTCCTCATCAAGTGAACAAGCTAACCTTTGCTTAATGACACAAATTGAAAAAAATCAAATTGAGGTACATTCTAGCCACTCTTCTAGTTCTATGTGGGATTCTAATTCGGTATGTGATTTTATTTCAATGTGTAGTTCTAGCTCCTCTTGTGATACCTCTTCTATGGTTGGTCAATCATATGATGATTTGTTGTATGCTTATAAGTGTTTGCAAGTTGAAAATGAAAAATTAACCTCTAAGGTTAAGAAAATTAAAAATGAGAAAAATTGTTTGCAAGACAAAGTTGATAATTTGACCACCATTGTAAATGATTTAATGAAAGACAATGAAGATATTAAAAATGAAAATCTTTTCATGAATTGTCTTGTTGGATCATGTGATGATGTGAACCCCCCTTCCACTATTTCATGTACTAAATGTGTTGAATTATCTAATGAAGTGGATATTTTGAAGGTAATGGTTGATAGAATGACTAGTGGGAGATACAACTTGAATGTCCTCCTTGGTAGACAAATGGTTGAATCTACTAAATATGGACTTGGTTTTAAAAAACCTCCCTTTGCTCAACCAAGAAAGACAAACCAATATCCTCCTAAATTCATGTCTAAGCTACCATTTAAGAAATGTACATATTGTTGCATGAGTGGTCATCTTGTATATCAATGCAATATTAAGAAGTATGGCCTAAAAGGAACTAATCTTAAGTGGATTCCTAAGAGGATTATAAATGTGAGCAACATTGCTTCAACATCTTATGGACCTCAACCTAACACATCTAGCATGTTCTTTAGCCCCAAGGTTAAGAACATGTATATGTTCCTAAGAAAACTTAGTGAGCATGTATGCATCATGTGCCATGGACTATTTTATTTGATAAATCTTTTTGCACATGTTGTTTAGTTGTTGTTTGGTGTTTAATATGACATGCATAGACTATTTTTAACACATCTTATGTTATACTTGTTTTATATGATAAACGCTTGATCTTGCTAATGTGCATAGAAAGGAAAGTGTGGAAGATTATGTTGTAGGTGTTTAAAAGAAGATTGAAATGAATGAAAAGATGAAGATGTTGACAAATTGAAGAACCTCTTAGATAAGTCCAAGGATTGCAAAGAATCAAAACTTGGTACAAGACATGGGTAATCTTTGGATATATGATATTCTTGTTATATGATTTATCCAATTTTAATCCTTATTATATGCAATAATTGATTTTGATGATGTCAAAGGGGGAGAAAATATAAAAATCTTCAAATTGAGTTTATGAGCTTATGCATATGTTTAGGGGGAGTTTTGAGAAGTCTTGAGAACATATGTATGCCTTACTTTTGATTAGCATAATAATTTTGAGTATGCATATGTTTAGGGGGAGTATATGATACATGACTTAAATATCTTATGCTACTAACCCTTACTTGTTTCAATTTGAGTTAAAATTGTCATCAGCAAAAATGGGGAGATTGAAGACCTCTTAAGCATAATGGAATACATATTTTGATGATGACAAAGGGTTTACAAAAAGTCTCAAATTGAAGATGGAGTTTGAGTATACAAGTGGTTAGGTATTTTTAGAATTTTTGTTACACACAATATTATATCATATAGTATCCACCTAAGCTCCAATGCATATCATATCATTTCATATTAAATATGCATAACTAAAATAGAAAAAAAAGACGCTACCTTTTAAAAATAATAATAAGAAAAGCAAATCAGTAAGGTAAAGCAATTTTCATTCACGTGGATTAGCTTTTCAAATTTAGTTTTCTTAAATATAATATAATATTAATAAAAAAAGGAAAGTAAAAAATAGTCTTTCAAGTTTCAAAAGAAAAGTTCCATCTAGTAAAGGTCAAAGTTATGTGGGTCAGTTTTTGTTTGTTGTTGATTTGAAAATAATATAAAAAGGTGCATTACTTTTAAAGAAAAAATATATGAACAAAAATTCTCTCTCTCTCTCTCTCTCATATACGAAAACCACCGTCTCTCATAACAATCTTCTGGAAATTGATTTGGAAAATCTTTCTTTCTTTGCTCTGTTACTGCACACGCGAAGAGAAAGGACTATAGCTACCGGTTCACAAAAATGCTTCTATTGTCACTGTGAAGAAAGTTTGCAAGGAGTAAAGCGCATAATAATTTTTGATTACTCAGAGTGAGTAAGGTAAAGATCTTGAAAACCCATGAGTAAGGATTGCATTCTTGTGGCTGATTTGGGGTTTTTTGAGGGAGCAGATTACAGAAATATTTGGGACTTCATTGTGTTATTTTCTAATCAACTTAAATCTTTTATGAATATTTGATTTGAAGCATTTGATCTGAAATTTTTAGATTTATTATTCATATGCTTTAAAGATTTTGAGTGATATAATCTCAATATTAAATCTCTTGAGTAATTCATTGATTTAGGGGTTTTTTTGTTAAAATTCTGAATCTGATTTTTCTATTCAAATTGTAATATTTTCTTTTAAATCAGATTTCTTGGTGTCCATTGATTAGAAAATTAATTGTGTAATATCCAAGCTCCTTGGTGCATTAATTTTGGAGATTTTGATACATATGTCATTGGATTAATTTTCTGCATATGGCATGAATTTGTGGAGCTTAGTTTGATATTACTGTGATATATTTGGTGTGATAGGACACTGTATTTTTGGGTTATTTCACTTGTTAAAGTTCTGAAAAAATTTGTATTGGTTGTTAAAGTGGAGTAGTTGTGTGCTGTAAATCTGTCCTAGGTGTGTGGGTTGGCGACCTTGTGCTTGGCTTGAGAGTGTGTCTCAAGGCTTGGAGCCTCAAGAATCCACTAGGGAGAGTGGAGGTCTTGTGTGAGAGGAGTTGGTGAACTCCGTAAGTTCGGCTTGAGAGTATTCTTAGAGCTTGGAGCAGTGTAGGCACTAGGAAGGTTTTTGATATTTTGTTTGATTGCATGTATGATGCGTGTTTGTAAAACAGGTACACTTGTGATAAATAAAATATCTGCAGCTACTTCAGTCTGGACGTAGCACCCTACTTAGGTTTAGTGGGTGTGAACCAGTATATATCTTGTGTCTCTTGTCTCTCTGGTTTAATTTCTGAATATTGTGTTTAGAGACTGACAGTTACACTGATTCTTGTTTTCGAGTGTTGTAGCACCTTACTGGTTCTATTATAATTGCTGTAGCACTTAAACTATTTTCTGGTATTTGGAAATTAATCATTCTCTGTTTTAAGTAAGAAAGCTTGTTGCTGCGTTTGCTCTGTAAAATAAAAGGACATGTACATTTTCTATTGATATACATCATATAGAAATCATTTTGGGCATATAGGGAACTAAGATAAATTAGCAAAATTGTTATAATTGTGTGACTGTTATCTGAACTGAATTTGCAAAATAATTTGATAACTGTCAATCTTGTTGAGTTGGTGTGGTGATTGAACTTAATAGTTCAACTTTGTCTAGACTTTACAGATTTAAGGATCTACTAAGAAAAAAAAATTTAAAAAAAGTTTAGAACACCCATTCACCCCCCCTCTAGGTGTTCCGTAAGCGTCCTGTGTAAGAAGCCACTTGCCCAACAATATCATTGTTCAAAGAAGCCATCCATTCTCTTGAAGCGGTTAAGCTCTTTACACAAGAGTTCAAGATCTGATACCACTTGTTGGACAAGTGGCTTCAATACTCAAGAAGGGGGTGAATTGAGTTTTACAAAATCTTTTCGCAAAGTGCCTCCTTTGTTATTTTATAGGTGTTTCTTCAATAAAGTGATTTAAAAAGGAAGAATCTAAGTGTGAGAGAAAGTGTGTGATCAATAAAGTAAGCAAGCAAATAGATAAACATAATCTAAAAATGCAATTTCAATACCAAAGTAAGGAGTTTAAGGTTAGAGAAATTGCAAACTAGATGTATCCTGGTTCGGTCACCACCTCTGTGACCTACGTCCAGACTGAAATCGCTCGACCAAACTTTTTCACTAGCTATCAAGCTTAAGTGTGCTTGACAAAACCACTACAACCTTTCAAAACTTCGGGCTCTTGATGCCTCAAATTTTACACTCCAAATTCTCTTAGGAATTTGGTGACCTTTCAAGTGTAAGGGTTCACTCCCCTAACTATTCAAGACATCAAATGAAGGTGTTTAACAATAGCTAAGTACTCTCAAAGTAAATATTATACAAGTTGAAGAACTATGTGTGTTGAAACTCTCACAAGAATAAGACTCAAAGGGAATTTATGATCAAGATGAATAAGAATAAGCAAATGATATGAATTAAATCAAGTATGAACAAGAAGAATTGTCCAATCAATGGAACAATGGTCTCTATTTATAGAGGGGCCCATGAGCCTTTGTACAGCCATTTTCGCAAGACTAGCCATTTATAGCCGTTATTTTCGTCCTCTGGTGCAATAGAGAATCGATTCCCAATGAGTGGGAATTGATTCCCAACTTTTCCAGAGAGCGGGAATCGATTCCTACTCATAAGGAATCGATTTCTAACCTGTTGGAAAGGTTGGAAATACGTTCATAAGCATTTCAAATCCCTTTCAAACAAGTTTTTATAAATACATGATACTATAAATCCTTTGTGTAATCAAATTATGATTTAATGCATGTACTTTAACATTAATATGTTTGAGCTTACTTATGCAAGAAGCCAAT
Organism: Gastrolobium villosum; assembly: GCA_032173675.1. Taxonomy (NCBI): domain Eukaryota; kingdom Viridiplantae; phylum Streptophyta; class Magnoliopsida; order Fabales; family Fabaceae; genus Gastrolobium; species Gastrolobium villosum. The sequence goes on from JAVKPL010000728.1 coordinate 99,574, forward strand.
TACCCTCACAATTAATTCTAAGTCCTAAAGTATATTACTTGAGATTTCTTGAACTTAGATTCTTCTCTCGAAACTTGAATCTTGAAGATTCAACTCGGGTAGTGTGGACATTCCCGCATTTCCACTCCCAAGCATTTTCAATTTCCACATTTATTATATAGAAAATACCTCAAGATTTGCTATTATTCTTCATCTAATCACATGAATAGATTCTTCTCTCGAAACTTGAATCTTGAAGGACTTGATGAATGTTAGTTGTTTGTTTATTTTTGATTGTTGCGGCTTGAAGCCTACCTTCTATACTTTGTTTGTTATCATCAAAATCCTAGAATCTTTATATTCTGCATTAGTTCCACAGCATCTTGGTTAAGATGTGTCCCATCCTTGTTTCTCTGCTTATTTGCTCCTGCGGAAGCATTCTGGTCCAAAGGTTGCGTGTTTATATTCTGGTTGTTCATTTCCTGGCCTCCCGGGTTTGGGCCCACAGTAGTTCTAGCATTTTGCTTTCCCTGGTTTTCAGCCTCTGGAATCCGGATTTGATCATCCTGGTTGCGATCCCCATCTCGACCATTACGATCTCGGCCTTGGACCCTTTCTGACCCCGGTCCTCTCAGCTCCAACAATTGTTGCTCCAAATCTTGCATCCTCCTCACGTTTTCCTCCTGAAATCTACTTGCTGTTGAAGCTTATTGCGATTTTCCATTTCTACCATTCGTCATAAAATTGCGGCAAACGTGTTTTGAGTAAGTGGGAATCAAGATCAGCTGGCTGTGCAACGCCGGCAGCAATGTCCGCAGGGTTTCGAGGAGAAGGGTTATTTGGAGCCGGATTTGCAACTCGGTTGCGAGGGGATGGCGTAGAGGCTATGTCTGATACATCCTCACTGACATGGACCGCATCATAGTCCACCTCGTTTCTCGGTTGGTGGCGAGGTTGAGTCACCTCTTCCAGAACGAGATCCAGCGGCTGATTTGGAAGCTGTGGCTGCTGGCTATTGCTCCTTGTACGAACTGTCATCTCTAATCAGAATTGTGGGAATATCAAATTTGCCGGCTCCCCTCAGACGGCGCCAGTGTTCTATCTTGGAGACGTAGATATCAAGCCCAATGGACTAGTATGTTGATCTTGGATCTAGTGTCCTCTCCAAGGTGTCTATGAAGGAGATACCCTTGAGTCAAGCAGATCATTGGGCACAATAAGACAATAACGGCTTTGCCAAAGGGGGGTGTTCGTGCACAGTGACAACATAACAGTAAGAGAGAGCGTAACGTACCTATATGTTTTACCTCTTATTTATAGGATTTACCTGTGGGTAGTAGATTTGTGGACCTTTAGTTCCTCTGATGAGGGCCCAAGCCCGTTCGCCATGCTATCGTATTAGGATTGATATCCTTGATAGATATCCTTCCATTGTTATACTTGTTTTAGATATTAGATTGTCCCTTATTGGCCTGTCAATCAATGTGCCTCTTATATGGGTCCATAACAAACCCCTTTCTTCTGCTGTAAATCCAAATAAAAATTATAACCCAATGTCTCTATATATTGTAAGCTGGTATTAAAAATACCCGCAAAAGATCGCGCAGATCATAAACAGATCGGATTAGTTAGAGACAAAGCAACGTGATTAAGTCTGATTCAGCCCAAAAAATAAAAAAATATAAATAACCAACTGCTCAGCTTCAACGACCGTCTAACGGATACCCAGTAACACCTCATGATATCTCACGTTTTTTAATATAAAATTCTGTATAATAACTCTTTCTAAAGAGTCTGCATCGATGCTATGTTTGAAACTTTGAATATCTCATGATATGGCCTGCATATCTAAGAGCAAAAATATATATAGTTATTTTACTAAATTTATTATAGACTCAGGTTTGTTGATAACATTATAAATAATAACATATTTATCGTTATATTTGATCATGTGTTTATGTTTATAATTTTTTTTGGATATTATTTATCTAATAATAAATTAATTCAATTCGAGGCGATTGAGACTATATGTTTCAATATAATTGCATTTCCTAAAAATTAGAACTCAAAATCACTGTTTACTAAAATTTTAACAATTGATTCACATATTTGGTCACTTTGGTGATATATTTATAACTTTTAATCACAACTTAAACATTAAATATATTGTTTCGTATAACAGTAACCATTAACTCAAGTTTATATTAATATTACAAATAAACAAAGAAATACACCCAAAAAAATGAAAGGGGTATCAATTCATGACTTGTGAATCATGATCGTTGGCATTCACAAAACCTGATTTTCTATTCAAGAAAAGCTTGAGGTATCTGAATCTAGACCCTCTCCACCCAGGCCCCAACGTCAACTGTTTAACTACCTCAAAACCATTATTACACAAAATACATTACATTACATTAACATAACATAAATATCTTCGATCATATCTGTCACAATCTTGCAGAAACGATCAATCATAGTCAACGAACACAAAAAAAAAAATTAAAAAATTAAAAAAAAATTTATAAATCATCCCGTAATAACACGTGGCAGAAAATCGGAAAAGGCCAGGCCCAGATAGTTTCATTTCAGTTCCTCCTGTTGCGGCTGGCCCGGCCCGAAGAGAAGCTCCCATCAGATTCCGAAGGTAAGGAGTCCGCATCAGAAGGCGTGCGGCGGTGCTGTACCTGATCCATCTCAGAAACGCTCCACACCTTAACCGATTTATCCAAACTGCCACTATACAAAATCCACCGTTTATCACCCCTCGCCGCCGTGTCCCTATCCTCCTCAACCGCCAGACACTTCACCGGACCTTCGTGCCCCGTCAGCATCGACACGCACGTGTGAATAACCCCATCCCTTTTCCACACGCATATGGTCTTATCAGCCGAACCACTAATAACCAAGTTACCCGCAGCAGCGAGACACAGAACCGCAAGCTTGTGACCCCTAAGGACCCCACCATGCGCGAACTGCTTCTCACGTTCCCAGAAATTAACCAACCCATCAGAGTCACCACAATACACAATCGAACCCGGCGCGTTCACCACAAGCGCCGTAACCGCGCATTCCTGTTTCAGCAACGTCTTCACCGCCTCGTGCTTCGTCCCCTTCCCACGCGCCTCCCTCCTCCACACCTTCACCGTCCCGTCCGCAGACCCGGAGAACACCAACCCCTCGTCGCCGCACACGACGGAGTTCACCGCGTCGGTGTGCGCCGCGGCGATTGATTCCAAGCATTTCGAATCGGAGATCCTCCATATTTTTATTGTCCTGTCCCACGAAGCAGAGTACAGATAGGTTTCGTCGTTTGAGAGGCTGAGACACGAAACGGCGTCGGAATGTTTGATCCACAGAGCGGTGCGGTTTTTCCGAACCTCGACGTAGTTTCTTGGTTTGATTGAACTCTTGAAGATGTCTTTTAAGGTTGGTAATGTTCCAGCGCGTTTGTGAACGCTAGGGTTCTTGGGAGATACCTTCCACACTCTGATTTTACCGTCCTGATGACCGGTGAAGATTTTCTGACCAGAGATTATAATAGCTTTGACCAAACCACTGTTTGATTTGAATCCACAATACTCTTTGAGGTTCTTCCAGACACGAATGTTCTTGCTGTCGGATCCAGTGTACAATAAGTCACCGGTTGCGGCTAGGGAATAGATATGTCCCTCTTCACGAACAAGAGAACCGATTAGGGCATTCTGTCGAGCTTTTTCTTCGTGTTGAGACCACTGTGGCTTTGCGAAGGGTGAATTGGTGGTTTGGTTCCATGGTGACATCATCATTGGTGAACCTTCCCCGCTTAACCTGCTTGTCTCGACGTAGTAATATGGGCTCATTGGGGATGCGGCGCTGCTGCTTCTCCTCGCGTATTCGTCGTCCGTTAAGGGTTCCGTCGTCGACGACATTCTTGGCTCCGACGACATGAATTGTGGACGTGGAATCATGGTGTTTCCCTTCTCCTCTCTCTTAGCCATGTTGTAATTCATGTCTATTTGACTATTTTCTATTCCTCATTCACCGTGAGCAGCATAAAATGTTTTTTCTTTTTTCTTTTTTGAACTGTCACTGGGAAATGCAAACGGGTGAACAAAGGGAAGGGGAAAAAAAATGAAAGAAAAACAAAAATGGAGATTTTGTTGGTTGGTTGGTTGGCAAAGAGAAAATGGAGGACGTTAATATGAAAGGTATGCTTAGAGCGGGAGAAAGGGTATAAAACTATATTTAGGAGTGGGAACGAACGGCACAGATGATTGGGTCAATTATTTGTGGACACGTATCATAAATTAATTTCGTGAAAGGTTTTGGTAAAATATAGGACTGCTTTTGTTGGAAGAATGTTTGGTGTGGGCTGATTTACCCTGCATGGCCTTCATATGCTATTTTAGGGTCAAATGATATGTTTTAAAAAAAAAAAAAAAAATCACGTGTATTCTTCTCGGAAGTCAATTTTAATCGAAATTGGTTCAGAATTAAAGTTTTAAATCTCTTCCAAAAATAATACTGAACAAACATATACTCGCATCCTCATCTACTCAATTCTGATACATAAACTGAACTACCATCATTTAATAAATGATATGATTTTTGACCTCTCAGTTAATAATTTTCCCTACAACAAGCGTGTGGAAATATTTATTCTTATTCTTTATGAATAGATAATCAACATTAAGATATGTTATTTTTAATGTTTGAGCAGCGGTCCCTTCTGTTGGAGTGAACAGTAAGCATTTCCAATCAATTGCCACCCAGTAGTTATGCAGACTGCTGCTTAAATGCTTTGCCTTTCTTCTCCATACAATAGGAAAAATCACAACTATCCATAAATAGGTAGGTTCGTTTACACATGGATATAGGTTTTCTTTTCAAAGTGATATGATATTCCTAGATTACTATGCCCGCTAATCTTTGGTTTGAGACTTTGAGCTTGAATGATTTAAGAGGTTTCGTTATATTAACATTAATCTAGGTAGCTAGCTTTATGTCACATAAAGGATTTCATGGTATAATGAAAAAAATGCAACCGCTATATAATGATTGGATCATTGGTAGTCATTTCTGACTCTATAATTGTACGTTACCAAATGTTTACAATGCGCATGACTAAGATGCTCTTTTCTTTTAACATAGCAAAGCCTCGTAATATAAAGTTTTATAATAATATAATGGTTTATCATTCAGCGAGACTGTTATTCAGTAGTTTCTTTTCTCCTTTATGGATGAACACTTGGGGGGAAGAACAGTAAATAATGATCAAATGACTACTTAACGTTAGAGATTTTCCGCAAAATATTAATTAATTAGTTTTCTATTTTAAAATTAATCGGGTTAATAAATATTTTAATTTTATTATTTTGATTAATGATCATATTGAGTTGGACTTATGACATCTATTGGTATTGAGCCGTGTAAGTTGTAACGTGATCCTGATTTTCCGTAATGGGTGGAAGCAAACTCTTTTGAGAGTATTTGGCTAGATTCCCTCTCTAGCCTTTTTATATTGGGGTTAAGTCCTAGTCATCATGCTCCCATCGCCGAGGTTGCCACTTTCGGAATATGCTTCCATCACTAAGGCTGTCATTCTCGAAATAGATAATAAAGAGGAAAATCCTAGCATGTTGTCCCTTCTTTCCTCCGGCTTTGTGATGATCCAACAAGATACGTATTACAAGAATCATGGTAAAAGGTTAGTATCGCTAATTTCAAATTTATGAATGTGAAAATCATGAATTTCTATGATCTCAGTTGTGTTCTTATATGATGAACCCTAAGGTAAAGGACACATATTTATGCTTACAGTAAAGGATATAACATTGGTCATATTAGTGTTTGAACCAGGAAAATTGAGTTCAAGAGTTGGTTTAACTTTGTAAAAAGAGGGCGATGAACTCGTTTGCAAAAGGAAGCAATTGTCAACTACCATTTTTGCAAACAAATTTTTTTTTTTTAAAGAAAACTTATTTTGTAAATTACAACTTTTAATTAGTGTTACTTAATTCTTTAAGTTGTAAATAATATATGTGAGTCATTATATAGCTAATTTTTCATACATTATTTATGGCTATAAAGATAAGGACTAATGGTGGACCTTATTTTACAGGCTACACCTTAAACGTCGGTCAACAATGAGTTTGCCTTCTAAGGGTAGTTTTTATTACAAGTGAGAGGGTAAACAATTAAGCATCCCAATACAAGTTGTTAAATCGGGAATTCCATAGCTAGCTCGGCAAGTAAACGTGTCCACGTTATTCTTCATTTAGCAAAAGAAAACTTACTTTCTTCCCACTCTCCATTGTGATTGCCTTAAAATAGTTTTTTAAAGATAAAGTAAAAAAGAAAAAAGAAAAAACATTATTAATTCTGATGCTCTTTGCTAATGAATAGAGTCGAACCTACAAAGGTTGGTGATCTCGTCACTCAATGGTAATTGGCTTATTCCCCTGTATCAGTAACTGAAACAGAAACAGAAACATCGTTTTGACTTGTTTCTCTCCATTCATTGCATTGCATATTGGGGTTTGAACTTTGAAGGGATAAAAAACCAGCAATCCATAGTCCCAATATCAGAAGCAACCATCAGTGACATTTATTCTCATAGTAGAGAGCCTTGCTTCTGCCACGTAGTAAATAATAAAATGAGCTCTTTTGTCTTTTTGAACTCCAAATACTGTGATTCTGACACGTAAGCCTTGTAGAGTAAATAATAAAATCAGCTTTTTTGTCTTTTTGAACTCCAAATCTGCCACGTAGGAACTCTGGACTCTGAGACATGCATTAACGATTTAGCATCACTCCTCGACAAGAGCACTGTAGGGCCATTCTTTATCTACCACGTGTCCCACAATACTGAAATGTGTGCCCTCAGATATGATGCAAGAAGCAAGTACGTTGCTAAATTAGCTGGAAAAGCAAAATTGGAAAAAGACGGTGTCTATCTTTCATTAATAGAAAATGCCGTTGCCAAAAAATACAAAATTTATTAGGGAATTGGAAGGCCTTATATTCATGTCAAAGAGAGAAACCAATCAGCACTACTGCACTGAAGGTTGGGCTATTGGTACAAGGTATCTGAATAGATCTTTGCTATACCTAGATTCAGTATATCTCAACAATGAAAGCTGTATATATCAGATGAAAGAGAAAAAATTAAAAAAAAAAAATTAAATGACATGTAATATTTTTATTGATGGAATGCACTGAATCTTTGATACAATAATAATCCCAAAGATTTATTCAAGGTAAAAGACTATCCCAGGCTGAAAACTTAGCCTGTTACATTTTAACTTAATGGAAGGGACAAAATGTAGCTAACTTGACCCTTCGATTTTGCCCTTTAAATCATTTTAATTGACCTAAGCAAGCTCTCTGTTTTATTAAATAGTTTGGAAGCACAATGAAATTTAAGAATAAGTAAGGATTATTTGTGATTGTTTTAATTTAGAATACATTATAATGTCAATTTATTAAAATTTAAGAATAAATATACCTTAATTATTAATTTAAAAAATAAAATAAGTGTCAAGTATCTAGCAAAACATCCTCGCAAGTCGCAATCAACCTTCTGATAGAAGCGTCTCGTGGATTTGTTGGACCCAAGCCCGATAAGAAAGAATATTCAACTACTAAGTGACCAAGTACAGGATTTCCCTGATTTTCCCATCACTTATAAATAAGAGGCCTATATAGTCCAAAATATGAGTTGTGAGTCACGATCACCATTCCCCCAATCACATAATCGTTCACCATTTCTTTTTTCTTCTTTTTTTACGGTAAACTAATCGTTCACTATTTCACTGTAAGAATAAAAACATTACTGGAGAGAATCATTTAAAATTTAGTATGACTTTATAAATTCTCTTATGGAAAAAGTTAGAAAAAGGATAAATATATTATTATTTGGGACTGGTGTTTATCTTCTAGAAAAATAATTTTATCTCTTACACACATATAAATATGTGGGACTTATATTTTTTTTTCCTTCACATGGATACCACATATTTTTATATGTGTATAGGAGACATAAAATTATTTCTTATAACAAAAAATATTAATCCTATTATTTTATCAGTTCAGATACAAAATCAATTGAAACGAACTATTTCCATCAAAGATAGTATAACAATTTCAATACTATTCACTTTTCACTATATTATGTTGCTCTTTCCTACTGAGATGAAGCGATATCGGGTTTATAATGTTCTACTGGTTGGATTTACTATTTTATATGAAACTTAGTAGGGTCACAACAGATCCAGGATAGAAGAGAAAGAGAGCTTAGAGAGATAGAAGAGAAGACTTTTTGAATTTTCTGTTGTATTCCCTTTTTTTCAATGAAAAACTACTTATATTCAATTTTGTAATGACCATTCACTCCACATGAAAATAAAGCTAAATTAAGAAATTAAATGACATGAAATCAAATCATTGTATGAGCTCCTAATACAATTGATATTCTTTTTTTTTTTTTCTGGTGAGCACAATTGATATTCTTAATTTATTAATCTCATTTTACATAAATCTTATGTTGTAGAGAGAAAATAGATGAGTCCCACCATTACAAACAAGGGCGGACCTATATGGGGGGCTAGGGTAGACCCTCGCCCCCTCTAAAATATGAAAATATGTTTTACTATATGATATGTAACATGGTCTAAAAAAGCAAAAAATTGAAAATGCCTTTAAAAAATGAAAGACAAGCGATGTTATTCATAAGAAAAATGTTCCACTCGTTCATTGCATCCAATTAGAGATAACTATTATTTACCAGATTCAACCTGCCAGTATATATGGCAAGTTTTATTCTTGGTATGCTACACTCCCTAATTAATGTGGAAAGCTGGTTTTTCCTTTGTATACAAAAAGAGTTATTCACTCTACCTGTCAAATTTGTCTATAATTTGATTTTATATTAATTGATTATCTAATTTTCTTTTTATAATCATTAAAACTTTGTACAGATTATCATGTCAGAAATCAGGATAAGAGTATTTAAGTTTTGACTTTGTTGGCAAAGAAAAAAGTCAATAATAGTTATTAATTATTAGTTGGGACCAAATGCTAAAAATAAATAACACATTAATTAATTTATTGTGTCTTCTGCTAAATAACAACTAAGGGAGAAAATAAGATTCCAAATAAATCAAAGAAAGTGCAATTATAGCATCAGAAGGCATGAAGGTAAACAATAAAAAATTGATTTTACAAACAAAATAAAGGGGCTTATGCTAGTTCCTCATTGAAATAGAGGGTGCATTGGACCACTGTCACTGAAAATAAAAAATTGACATTCTAACCAAAAAATTCGCAAAAAATTTTGTAATTTTATTAGATTCTTCTTAATAGGTTTTTTTGTATTCTTAGCGTGATCATCCAACCAAAATTGGCATTATCTTTTCATAATAGTAATATAAATTTCCGCCCCTCGACATATAATTTTCTGGGTCCGCCACTAATTACAAGAAAAAAGAAAAAAGAAATAGAAAAAGGTAGGATATGAAAATCAAAGTGAGAGAACATTGATATAAGATATCTTATATGAAATGAGATTAATATTTCCATTCTTTTAAATAGGTAGGCTTCTTAAGAACACTCTTGGGCTTCATTGTTTCAGTAGCATGGTGAGTTCGCGACCAACAAACTTTATGGTGCTCGAAGATAAAATAAAAAATAAAAAAAATCTTTTGCTCGGTCGATTTGATCCTAAAGTATAATGTTCTTTAGTCCTAAATATGTATTTTCATTCTTTAGCTTTTACATTTTTTTTCTGTATTAAATTAGTATTTAACCGTAATTATAAATATAAATATTCTTTAACTTTACCACTAAACTTTTAATGCTAAATAGTTATTTAATCTTAAGCATTAATATTAGTATTCAATGGCTTTTTATAACTATTTTTTATAATTAATTAAGTTGCAACTGCAACCACAAATATTGCATTATTTAAGTAATTATTACATAATTTTTTTTTAAATATAAGGTTAAAATATAATTTATCACTTAAACTTTTGTCATATTTTAAATTGGGATAAGTTATTTTGCCTACTCCCATTTTGCCTATCTTTTATTATTGTTCGATTACACCGGATGTTTTGGTAACATGGCATTGCTTTTTCGTGTCAGGGTGCTTATCCTTCTAATGAAGCTTTTAATTAGTGATTTCCTATGATGTAATATGGTACGTTTTTTGCCTGATACATGTCTTACACTAACTGGAGTGAATATAATCACTTTTGGACCTATCTCTTTCACTTGCTGCACTCTATTTTGTGTTACTGTCATGGACGTCTAAACGAGTAATGAGCAGCATTGTAGTGGACATATGGTATCTGGGAATCAGTTGACGGGTTTAACTTCACCTTCAAGGAGATTGAAAGGCATGGTGGAAGACGAGGGATAGTGGCCAAAGTGTCACGCTTGGACAAAAAAATTACCAGACTGTCACGCCAATAGTAAATTTTGCCAAAATGCCACGTGGCATAATTCACTATACAGTAGCGAATTATGCATGCAAGTAATTCGCTACACAGTGTAGTGAAATATGTCACGTCAGAACGCACAGAACCAAAAATGTCACATGTAAAATTTTGATATAAATGTTGTTTCCTTTCATTTTGTTAAGCTTATTCATTTTGCTTTAAGCTTATTAATTTAATATTCTTCTTTTTCCCGTTCTTTCATAGTTTCACTACGCTATTCATTTACCAAATCAACTTCCCAAGTAGCTAAGGACCGTAGCTTTGAGGATGTTCATGCCAAATGGCGCAGTGGGTTTAGAAATTGAAAATGTAAACATGTGATCGCTCTTCTTAATATCAAATGCATGATAAGGTATTCACAATGCACATGCACATGATAAGGTTTATGCTTTGACTTGTCCTAATTCAAATGAACAAAACGAGACATCATTTAAAATGAATGGAACAATAAAAGGAAAAGATTTACAACAGAAACCATGAATTCCTTTTTAATTTTATTACCTTCCCCATTGACTAGCAGTAACCCTTAAACAGAGCTAGGATATTTAATATTATGCTTAACTAAAAGGGTTAAAATAAAAAATTATAACAAGCAAGTTTAAATATTTGAAAATCCCATTATTAGAAATGTATATTTGTCCCCTATTCACAGTATGAACCTGAACCGATATTGAGTTCCCAAAGTTTCATAAAGACACACTCACGATAGTTGTCAGTTTATACATGTATTGTTTGGTATTTGATGTGTTGTCAATTTTTAAACTAAAAATATGTAGGGTTATTTTTGTAATATAACATCGTATTCCCAGTAATATTTCATTCTAAACCAAACACAGAATCAATAATCCTTACTCAATATTCTTAGTGAAATTTTGACGGACCAAACAACTTTTTTATAACATTACAGGTAAACTCAATTTCTACATGAATTCTCAGTAATTGTGATTACCGGCTACAAAAAAATTTCTCTTGTACCAAACACGCCCTCGAGAGATTGGTGAGTTTGGGTAGTGAGACCCTTGTTGGAAAGCTTGCCCATAGCCTCAAAAATTGGATGGAATTGTAAGGTAGCCGAGAACCATAGTTTTGGTGTGATTGTGGCGGTTTGTTCAAACGCCCTTAAAGCTTAATTAGTAGTGGACCAATCATTGCGGTGATTGAAGACTGGACGTAGATCATGGTGGTTATGATAAACCAAGATAAATTGAGTTTACAATCTCTCTAACTTTATCTCCTTTTTTTTTTTTTTTTTTTTTGCTATCCTAACTTTATCTCCTTTAATTTAGCTTTCTTATCATACTTGAGCACATTTAGTTTTAAATTTATTGATATCTACTTGCTTTCCTAAGTTGTTAGCCATTATCTTTTGCTTATCATAAATCATAGTAATTCGAGAAATTAATTTTTCAAAAAAAATGAGACAATTTATGAAAAGATTTTTAAAACACAATTCACTCATTATCGAGTTTTGAGACCATTTGAACAACAATATAACCTTATTTTAATTTTTATATATGTTGTATGATTAATTATATATTTAACTTAATGTCTAATATGTACAAGATTGAGAATGTAACTTACACCGGTGTAAAATGATCATAAATATATATATATATATATATAAGTGTGATCAACGGACAAGATTGAGAGTGTAACTTACACTGGTGTAAAATGATCCTATTTAACTTAATTTTTATATATGTTGTATTACTAAACAATTTGAGCCCTTAGATATAAGTGTGATCAACGGACAAAATTGAGAGTGTAACTCACACTGGTGTAAAATGATCCTAACCTTATATATATATATATATATATATATATATATATATATATATATATATATATATATATATGGGGCAGGATATTCTTACACGGGTGTAAGAGTTAGAAGTTTTACACTCAATCTTGACCATTGATCCACTTGTATTCATTGGTTCACATTACTAAAAAATTAGAGCCCTTAGATATAAGTGGCATCAACGGACTAAGATTAAAAATGTAACTTACACTGGTGTAATATATATATATATATATATGTATATATATATATATATATATATATATATGAGGTAGGATCTTTTAACACCGGTGTCAAATTTGAAGTTTGACACCCTATCTAAGAGTCGTTAGATCAAAAAAGATCAACGATTCTGATTTGTAAGCATGTGACACCATTAATCTTTTTGGATCTAACGGCTCTTAGATGGAGTGTCAAACTTCAAATTTGACACCGGTGTCAAAGGATCCTGCATATATATATATATATATATATATATATATATATATATATATATATATATATTAAAAATTGGATAAGTATTATTAATTATATAATATTGGTAGTTGATCAACTTATATTTAATGTATTTAATTTATTAATTATATGAGTCATTAAAAATAGGATAAGTATTATTAATTATATAATATTGGTAGTTGATCAACTTATATTTAATGTATTTAATTTATTAATTATATGAGTCATTAAATACAAATGGTACATGTATATATATATATATATATATATATATATATCTCACTTATTAAGCTATAATTCAACCCCAACCAAACTATAAACCAATGTGAAAAAATATCATAAACCAAAACTTTTCCTGGTCCTTTGGTCCGATTTTGAAAAGGTTGTATCCTATTGTTCGTCAGTTGTCGCTTGGACATCCAACCAAGGATATTAGACTGAGTTTGATTTTTCAAACGCTAGCTATCCCATTCAAATTTATACGATGCCAAAATTCGTCATTCTATTAAGTTGTTATGTACTAAACAAACAAAACCATTGCTAGTATTTTAAGTTGATGAAAATTTCAAATACTACACTACTGTAGCATATTAGGCTCAGTTTATAAATTGTTTATAATGTGTAACTTATATTTTACACATCATTATCATTTGAAATAAGTCTAAAAAATTTTTACAAAAAAAAAGTCTCATAAATAAATTTTCATCTCAATTATTTTCTTCAAAGCATTTAACATTAAATTATACTAAATAAGAAAAAAAAAATTGGCCCAATAATAGCATGCATTTCCCACAATAGAATTTTACAATGTTTTTTTACCAAAAAAAAAAAGAATTTTACAATGTTTTTTTTTAATATAAAAAATTGGGATTTATTTAATATAAGAAATAGCTTACCTCATGCTATAGAAACAAATCATGTGGATCCACCATTTTCTAAAAAAAAAAAAAATATGACACGACTTTTCATATCTCACTGAGAAGAGGGAGGACTATCAAAATTTTCTACAAGTAACTTATTACCTATCTAATCAACGTTGAATTAAAGAGAGAATGCTAAAAAAAATTTGAAAAAAGAGAAAATATTAATCCAATGGTGATTAGATAGGTATTAAGTTAATAGTAAAAAATTTTGGTAGCAAGAATATCTTTAGACAATTATATTCACGAACATAAGATAATTTAAGCCAAAAAAATTCATATAATATAATTGATCCAAAGTTCCATTCACAGATATCAGTGCCCAACCCTACTTCATTTATTCGAGCACATTATCAATGCCTTCATCTGCTATCCATACTCCTAGTAACTTCCACTACTTTAGTGGAAGGCATGATGACCCACCTAGAAGCTATTATTAGACCACTCATATTTGAAGTCTAAGTGTCCAACTCTACTTTCCGAAATTACACATATCAACATGAATGAAGTCTAGACTATGGATATTGGATACCAACCACAAGATGAACCCCAAAATTATTAAATTAACAAACATATCTTAACAGGTCCCAAAAAAAAAAAAAAAAAAAAAAAAGTTAAAAAACTAAAAGGTTGATCTCTTTAGAGAGGTAAGGGTAATGGAAGAACCCAAGGGGGAAGAACCCACTTGAATCTCAAAGGAATCATAACGAAGAAAGAACTCAACAAGCAAAAGCCTTGAAACCAACATAACAAAGTCCTTTCCAGCACATTGCTTATTCCCAACCGTTGGATTCTCTGTCTCAGGTCCATTTGACCACAGCACGTGTTTCAGCAGCTTCTCACCTTCTTCACCCACGAACCTGTCCCCGACAAATTCTTCCGCTCTCTCAAAAATCTTCGGATCCTTCGTCGCAAACGGTTGGTACCCAAACAGCATCTCACCTTCCTTCACCTGAAACGCGTGCTCGTGACTCTCGATCACCATGTCCCTCTTCGCTCTCCCGAACTGCAACGGAACCGGAGGCTCAATCCTGAAAGCCTCGTACACCACCGATTTCATCAGCGGCATCTGCTCCATCGCCGCCATGGTGACCTCGCCGCCGGCGGATCTCACGGCGGACCTTATCTCAGTCGCGAGCTGCGTGTGGAGCTTCACCCCTGCTCGCCCGATCCATTTCATAACGTTTGGGAAGAAAATCTTCATCCCTCCGAACGAATTGAAGCACGTGGCGAAAACCAAGTTGTGGCAAGCTTCCTCTTTTGAAATACCCAAACGCTCAGCTTCGTCGAGCACAAAACCCGAAGACTCGTAGAAGAAATCGTAAATCCTCTGATAATCTTTCTTAATGAGCGAAGGAGGAAGACGAAACGTGTGGATCACGGAGTCTTCAATGAGTTTTGGAAGACCCAACCTGAGAATAGGACCCAATTGAAACAACACCCATTTCTGAACCAGCTTTGGACCATCGAGTCCAAGCTTGGTGTCACGAGGGTTCGTTCCGTAAAGAGAACGAGCTAAGAAGTTAAACGCGGCTTGATCATTAGCGTCTCCGAAACTGGCTTTTCCTTTTTCAGCGAGGTCGTTCTCGAGACTCTCGAAGAGTTGGGTGTAGCATGAATGGAACTCGGGGATCACCTTGTCGCGACGTGACTTGAGGAGGAAGAACATGAGTCGCTTCAGTTGACCGTGTCTGGGTTCGGAAGGGTCGAGGTAAGAGAGAACTCTGTAACCGCCGGTGAGTTCGGTGGAAGGCATGAAGGTTCCCGTGAAGACATCTTTCTTTTCGACCTTGGTCACGTCGAAGAGGATGGGGAAGCTTTTACCGTCGAGCAAAACGACGACGTTTGGGTTTGGGGCAATGAAGGGTCCAGGTGGCACGTTTGTACGGAAAACCGTTGACTGATACTTTTGGATTCTGGATTTGAAGTACTCGTCACGGCCTTGGTTGTAGAAATAATCGAGACGGTCCTTGTAAGGACCAAAAAGTGGGATCCCGCAATCTCCGGGGATTTTTCGGATCGGAAGCTTGGTTGATTCCGGTGGTGTCACCGACACCGACAGGGATGGTTTCTCGGAGACAGAGGCTTTGATCTGAGGAACAAAGAATGAAGAACGCGATGATGATGATGATGAGCGTTTTCTCGTTGATGGAAATTCTAGTTGAAGGAAAGGAGTGGACACAGTAGAGGATGCCATTTAGAATTTTGACGAAATGCAGATTTTTTCCGCGGTGGTGGGTTCTGTTGCGGAGAATATAAAACGGGGTCGTGTGGGAAGGGTTGTAGTGGGTGGGTTTTGTGATGATGCAATGCCTGGAACAAGTGTTATGGGCCCTTCTACTTATAGAGAATTGAATGGGGTGTAGCTGCTGACCATTCAAGAGCTGAGTCTTTTATAGTCTTTTATTGACCCGAAAAATAGAGACTATAGGAATATGAAATCGTGAATTTTGTGCATTAATTTTTGTTTCCCTTTCCAGCGTTTTGCTTACCGTGGACTGTGCAGTACAACGGGTTATTGTATATGGCGGGATATTCTTACATCAATCTAAGATCTAGAAATTTTATATTCAATCTTAACCATTGATCTACTTATATCCAATGACTCATATTACTAAAAAATTATAGCTCTTAGATATAAGTGGATCAACGGACAAGATTAAAAATGTAATTTACATTGATATAAAATGATCATAACCCTATTATATAAGGGGAAAAAATTGAGTGCACAGAAATTTGCTTGGGTTATGTGTTTAAATTTTATCAGAAACAAATTCTTAGAAAAAAATTTAGAATCAAATGAAAATTCTCTATCTTTTGCAAGAGGATTAGTTTCATAATTTCTCCGATTACATAATCCAATGCACCCAATGAAGAGCTACCTGAGGCCATATTCCAAAAACAAAGTAAGGTGTGTGTGGATATCCCCTGATTATTAAAAAAAATGAAAAATTGGAAAAAGTAAGTGCGCTGTGTCCAACATCCAATGTAGTTCTCTGAATTTTAGTGCTCGGAAACTTTTTGAGATTTTACCAATTGTCTCGATCATCTTGGAATATCTATGTGTGCAGTGTGGCATTCATCTTTCGCGCATTGCAATGATCGTGAAAGTTATGCTACTGGATTTGGAAATGAATTTTTTCATATTGAAATTTTTTGTAAAAATTAATATGTGAAATTTTTGTATCTATTTTTCTTTTTATTTGTATTTATTTTTTTCTTTAGTAATAATAATTAAATTTTATCTATTCAATGTATGTGAACAGAAAAATAAACACAAACTTTTTACATAATCATATCCTAGGAAGCACACTTCAAAAATCTTGACGTGTCATGTCCGATATTTCCCGACACTCTCCGACACTCCAACACGAGTTATAGAAATTCAAAAATGGTTTAAAGGTTGCGTTGCGTTGAGTTTTTAGTTCCAACTATTAGATTCGTTGGATTATAATTACCATTTTATTGAATTTAATATAAATATTTGGCATATCTTATGTTTCTTTGTAAAATTGATGAATATTGTAAGTTTGGTTTTTTTCTTAAATTATTAAATATTAAATATAATATACACTACATAAATTAATAATAGTATTTAATATCAAAATGTGTCCTAATATGTCAAAATCTAATATTTTTTAAAATTAACATATCGGAGTATCGTGTCATATCGTGTCACATGTCCCGTATATAGATAAATCATATGTATTTTGAACGTGAGAGATGCACTCCCATAGTATTTTCTCTTTTGAGCACTGTTCATTCGCTGTACACTGGATGGGGCACGAGTATTATTTCATGAGAAATAAAAGATGAAGATGTAAGTGGTGGGTCCAATCATCAAATGTTGTTTTCTTTATGGAAGTAATAGGCATCTTTTTTAGAGATTGCTCACGATGGATAAAATTCTTTTCATCTATATGGACGGCGGCATTCTTCATTCGTAGAGGCATTGGCGTGCTACAATGAATAATGTGGGAATATAACTAAAAATAGCAAACGTGTCTTTGAAATATTGTTAAAATAAAAATGGTCATTTACACCACATTCAGTCTAGTGTCTTAATAATATTTGTTAAAATAAAAAAGTTAAATTAAACTAGTTCGATTTTTTTAAATATTAAATATTTGAATTTTTATTAAATTTGGTTAACATAATCCTCAAAACACATGTTAATGATTAAAAACAATGTTCATTAATTATTTTAGTTAATTAAATTAAAAATTATTTTCTAAAGTTTTAAAATTTCAAATAATTATATTTTTTCATTGAATACATTTTTTTAATTTATCAATTTATATTCTTCAGATACAGATTATAAAAAAAAATTCTTATTTTGTATTCTCAAAAGGACCGTCATTGGAAAATCTTCATTATAATTTTTTTTTTTTGGTATAAGAAAATTTTCATTATTTTGTAAATAAATAAATGTTACCCATTTAATAGAATCAATGTTAAAATATCTTTACAAAAAAGCTATAAAGTCATTTCCTATAACTAATTTTGAGTTTTGTTAACTAGTACTTTTAAAGAAACAAAATTAAAAAATATTAGGTAAAAATGTAAAACTTTAAAGTATTTATTACGATGAATTTCCTTTTCATTTTAATGTTTTATATGCACAGCCAAACCCTTATTTTTGTTTGGAGTGAATACTTTCATATGTTAGTTAACATAATTATATCATGTAAGAATATCTAAATTATTTATGGATAAATCAAGGTAATAATTTTTTAATTTCTTATTCTAATTTTTTTTTTCTCTAATTCCTTATCACCATAAATTTGCCAATGAATGATAGATCTTCTCATGTAACATAGTAAATAATAATATTTTTCAGTATAGAAATTAAACCAGTTTATTCTACGTAACAAAAAATAAATAAACTAGTTTTGTCAACTACTGTTTATATCCATTTCTATTCTCAAAAATTGAAAAAAAAAAATTATGAGAAAGTTACAATGAGTTTTATAAGAATTATGTTGTAGGAAAAGTGATTGTGTTATGTTATAGAGATTCGTTTTGCGTGCCGAAATTTTTTTTTGATGCGGGCCCCACAAAATATTGTGAGTGTAGGGAAATTTTTGTAATCATGTTAAATGATAGATGATAAACCCAAATTACCATACACACTCATAGCATCCGTAGCATGATTATCCTTCCAGTGGGATTCTAGTACTCTACTGTCGTGTAGCTTAAAATAAAATAAAATACAAACACTAGTGATGTACCTATAAGTCTATAAATGCAAGATAAAAAATTCCATATAATATATAGCATTTGACCAGTGTTTTAAAATCGGCTTGAATTGGCGCGGATTAAACTAGTCGAATCACGAAATGTTCATATTTTCAATTTGAATATTCCCTCAATTTAATAATAATTTATTTATAAATTTAATTAATTATATTATGGGTTTGATGTTTGTCCTTTTAAAGAATATAAGTTATGTCATTTTAGGATAGAGATAAACATAAATAATAAAAATTATTAGGGAGAAAATGAATAATTTTTTTAATTTAAATTTTAAATAAAAAATTATTATTTTGTGTCTATTTCTCTTATAAAATGATATGATTTTATATAATTTAAAATGATAAATACTTTTCTCTTGCTCCCGTAAAATTAATTTTTGATTTGGTTTAAAAACTTTGTTTTTGAAACGAATTTCTCTATCCTAACCGTGTCCTAATATTTCATCTTTCTTTTGTTTTTGTTTTTTTAATTAATAACAGCTAATTACACGAAACCTTTTAGTAACATGTGGCCATCGGAATTCTTTTTATATATATATATATATATATAAGTTAAGGGTTTTATAATTCTCATGTAACATGAGAATTACAATTTTCTTATACATCCTTCAATTTCCGTGCTGACATGGGTCCTACATATAATTTTTTTCTAACACATGAATTTTACATGCTTTTTATCTCTATAACGTGAGATTTCAATTCTCCTTTAATATGAGAATTATAAAACACATAAGTGAAAGCAACCAAAACATGGCAACACGGCTTTTCGAAACCCACATGCCAATTTAATAGTATTTTCCGATCCTATGTCATCATTAATATAGCGTAAAGTATTTTTTAGATTCTCAATAAAGTTATGAGATCTATTTTATTTCTTTAGAAAAAAATTAATTTATGATTTCTCCTAAATTTAAAATAGACACAGTTAGTTAAAATTATAATTTTCTTAAAATTTAAAAAAGATTCACATTAATCTCTTAAAAGGATTAACCTAGTTTATTTTGAATTTCAGAATGATCAAGAGTCGATTTTTGTTTTTTAAGGAATTAAATTAGATCCCGTGATATTTGTTGAGTACCAAAAAGTATTTTAATCTTAAATATTTCCCCACATATCACTTTAATTTATATTTTTTGAAATTGCTTTTGTTTATCTTTTTTAAAACTATTTTCATTCATTTATTGTAAATAATTTTTAAAAAATGAAAATATCATTTATGGATAATCCCAATATAATAAGAGATAAAATCCTTTGACAAATTTGACGCTAAATCCTAACCGTTGATTTTCGTCAATCAATGATTATTATATATTAAGAATCAATCTTTTTAATTAATTATTAATTTCCAGTACATGATAATCGTTAATTGACGAAGATCAATAGTTAAGATTTTGTGTCTTATTTTAAAATTTAACAACGATATAAAAAAATTCCTGCATCATATACTAAAGTTGCTATACTACTTTAATTATTTGAGAACTCAAAAAATACTGGATCTCATAAAGTTTAATGGATTTTTAGTTATTTATTTTGAAACCAACAACTGGTAAAAGTTTGACAACCTATTTTGAAAGCAACTCGTCATTTTGAACCCCCCACGTGCCAATTTAAGCAACCTTTATTTTTAATAATTTTTTTTTTTAAAATGGGGAATTATCCTTTAACCATAAATCCAATATAATAAACGAATGTTACTTATTTTATAGTAATAACTAAAGGTTTGATGTATCTCTTATCTTATATATAAACATAAAAGAATGTATAGGATTCATTTGGGATCATGTGAAGAGAAGAGAGAGAGAAAAAAAAAAATATGAGCTCCACACAACTTTATGTGTGTATAGGAGATAATTTTATTTACTATGACATGAGAGACATTAAATCCAATACATAAGGTAGGTTCAAGTGATACATGCTTGATTGTGCTTAAGCAAAATCTTGAGTTTATGTCCTTCTAAATGTAAAAAATTCTCTTTGGGAGAGTTAGTCCCATCATAATGAGGATATTCCCGGCTCGAACATGATTGCCTCCCGTGAAAGACAACTGATTTTTATCCAAAAAGAAAGAAAGAGATTCACTAGATTTCTTTTTTTTTATTAAAAAAAAAAAAACAAACCTAGTATGCTAAAGTGTGTGTATATATAGATAGACAGAATTCTTTTGATTCCGGTATAAGACTTAGAAGTCTTACTCTCCATCTCAGCCATTGATTTCCGTCTATATAACAGTTATTATTTATTTGAAATTAATAATTAATTAATAGGTTTAAAATTTCTAAAGTTATTTTAAATAACTTTATCCAATATTCACCAAAATACACACAAAAAAGTGTGTGGGGTCAATGTGGATCCAGGTGAAGAGGAGAGAGAAAAAGAAAATATGGTCTCACACACTTTTATGTGTGTATTTTGGAGAACATTATATATAATTATCTAAAATCATGAAGGATATTGTTACTACCAAAATTTTCCACTACCAACTTACTATCTATCTATTCACCATTAGATTAACATTTTCTCTCTTTTCAAAAACTTTTTAACATTCTCTTTCTTTGATCCAATGGTGATGTGATAGGTAGTAAGTTAGTAGTAAGAGTTGTTGGTAGTTAAAATATCCTCCCCATCTAAAATAACTTTAGAAACTTTAAACCCTTAATTAATTTGTATAACTCAATTAATTATAATCGTTAAATGGACTGAAATCAACGGTTTAGATGAAAGTAAGATTTTTAAATCTTACACTGGAGTCAAAATATCTCTCCGTGTGTAACTGTGTGTGTGTATATATATATACACACACGCGAAGAGATTTTTTGACTCCAGTTTAAGATTTAGAAATCTTACTCCTATCCCAGCCGTTGATTTTCATCTATCCAATAATTGTCATTTATTCAAAAATAATAATTAATTAATTGATATAACTCAAAAAATTATAATCATTAGATAGATGAAATCAACGGTTAAAATGAAAAGTAAAGTTTTTAAATCTTAAAATGAATATATATATATATATATATATATATATATATATTTATATATATATATATATAGGGGTAAACATTTCTACAGCCACTTTAGATAAACTTATCTACAGCTACCCCAAAAACTACGTCGTTTTGATTAATGAATGGTGTTTTTATAATTTTATTTATTTTTCTATCATATACATTTTACTGAAACACCCTTCATTAATTCACCTAAAATTACATAGACACAATTCATTAATCAAAACGACATAGTTTTGGGGTAGCTGTAGATAAGCTTATCAAAAGTGGCTGTAGAAATATTTTTTCCATATATATATATATATGAAAAAATGAAAATAAAGTGACTGGACGGTCCAGTGCACTATGTTCTCCCTCGAGAACATAGAGCAAAATTATTACAATGGTATTCTCCCGTGAGAATATAGTTATAATCTTACTATAACTGTGCTCTCACTGGAGAATATAGTGCACTGAACCGATTTTTACATCCGGTCACTGTACAGTACACTCACTAAATTCTCTATATATATATATATATATATATATATATATATATATATTACATCACATGACACCAACAACTTTCCTACATACACAACATTTTGTGGGGCCCACACTTTCTAAAGCAAAAAAAAAAAAAAAAATTAATGCACGCAAAACGAATCTCTATAACATTACACAATCACTTTTCTACAACATAATATATATATATATATATATAGATCTAGAAGTAGCACAGGATGGGAATTTTCTTATTAATATTGGCGTATCGGGTTCAAAAAGCCGCCAACCCAATAAAATATATATTATAAACAGTGTAATTTGGTGTTATGCATGTGGTAAGCTGGTTAGTGGTTACCTATGAAATGATCCCAGTTGATCAGGGGCGCATGTAACTTGAAAATTCGGATCCCACTAATCCAACTCATAAAATAAAGGGTGCCCAACTTCTCACATTGTAAGAGAAGTAACTTTTCCTCCAACTAGTGAGGGACCTACATGATTGGTTATGTATGTAAGTTAGACATATTTTTTTTTTTTTTATGAGTAAAGACTTTTTTATCTTTAACAAATAAATATGATTTTCACTTTACTTTCTTATACAAAAAAATAGTCTCGTGGTTCTTATAAAATTCAAAGTAGATCCATTTTAATCCTTTTATGGGATTAACATGAGTCTTTTTTGAATTTGTGAAGGACCATGATTTCAATTAAATGGGTCCACTTTAAATTTCTTAAGGAATTTGGGATTTTTTTTTATAAAGGATGAATGTGGAGACCGTGTTTTTTGTTAAGATCCAAAAATGGCTTTACTTTTTTTTTTTTTTGAAATAGCTTGAAGAGTAAATACCTTTTGGATCCTTAACAAAAATTACGGGCCCATCTTAATCTCTTAGGAAAAAAAAGTCGACTTGTGGTTCCTCTGAAATTCAAAATAGACACAGTTAATCAAAACCGTGATCTCTCTGAAATTCACAGAAGACCCATATCAGTCTCTCAAAAGGACTAACATGGGTCTATTTTGAATTTTAGAGGAACCTCAGTTTTTTTCCTAAGGGATTAAATTGGGTTCCGTGATATTTGTTGAGCACCCAAAAGATATTTTACTCTAGCTTGAAATAGCATTTACAAAAGATGAGATATACGTGAAATAACAAAGCTTGATATATGTAAATAGTTTTCTTTTTCCTTCTTGTTTATATTCTTTTAGCTTTTAATGAATTTAAAATTTTCTTTAAATCTTTTTTTCGAGGGCACGTCCCCAAGCCCCAACCACTAAATGTGTAAACATAAATAAAATTTTCTAAGTACAACCAATTAACACCGTGTATTGTATTATCTGTAATACATAATTATAATATTAAAATTGA
Source organism: Gastrolobium villosum (assembly GCA_032173675.1). Lineage (NCBI taxonomy): Eukaryota > Viridiplantae > Streptophyta > Magnoliopsida > Fabales > Fabaceae > Gastrolobium > Gastrolobium villosum. Next base: position 123,324 of record JAVKPL010000728.1, read on the forward strand.
TTTTTTTTTCTCTATCATGTCAACCGACAGCCTTTGAGAAGAGAGAAAAACAAACAACTAAATTTCATAATACATAGTGTTAAAGAAAAAACATCTCATATAGAATGAGAGCTATATTTCCCTAAAATAAATTGGCTGCTAACCTTATCACGTTTGACTCACGTGCTGGGTGTCACCTGAAAAATTTAGTAGGGAATCTTAGTAGGATCACGCTGCTTGCTTGCTCGAAGCCTTTGCACGAAGATGCATGAATTATATATGTGTGTTTGTGTATGTGAATTGTGATTTTGTCCCCTTTATGTGTTGATTATATCATGTTATGGTGTACATACATACAATTACTATTTGTTATTGCAAAAAATTCACTGCAATTGTTTAATTTTTTTTCTTTTATCCGTTATAGTGTCCAGTAAGTGAAGTGCCCGAGAAAAAAATATGTTTTACACTTTTCATCTGGTGGAGCTTAATTCAGGTGGTCTCGTTTATTTTTTTATTAGGATTGGCTTATGTGTGAGGGTTTAATCTAAATTTAGTAAGACTTTCTAAATAATAATAAATAAAATAAAAAAACTATAGTGTATGGATGTCTATTTGCATACTTTTATAAAATAGTTTGGATATCATCGCACTTAAACTGAATGAAAGAAAATCCTTGCCCAAAATTCAATCAACCTTAGTTTAATTTAACGCATGCCACCGACTGAAAAACATTGACGTTAGTTTATTTTGTATAGAATCTCTCTTAAAATAACTCCCTAAACGAGATAGAGTAACAATAAACACCTCAAAGGGAACAATTAAGTTTTAAGGTAAAAGAATATTGGGAGGGGATTATAAACATTAAAAGAGACGGAAAAAAAAAGAAAAAAAAGAAAAGTAAGTCTTTATTTGATGAAATGCCTACTTACTTTAAATTCTCTCACGTGACATGATTAGACAAGAAATTAAGAAATAGAGCCAAGTCCCAAGTGGCAAGCCTCAGGTCTCTAAATCATGAATCCCAAAATGTAATCAATATTAATTTGGTTTAGATCAAGTTTAATACAAAGTAAACCAATTATTCAAAACAACCCGAACCTATTTTATTGATTCAGTTTGAATTATCAAATTCTTTCAAAACAACCTAAACTAATTTTATTGATTGAGTTTGAATAGTAAATGGGTTCATTTTCTCTGCAGTTACTGCAGATAACTTATCTGCAGTAAGTCCAATATGATGTCATTTTAGGGCGAAAATCATGGTGTTTTTATAATTTTAATTTATTTCACGGTTATAATAGTCTTCGTATTTATAATTTTTTAAAATTTCAATGCCAAAACGATATCGTTTTGGAAATAAATGCAGATAACTTATCTGCATTAACTGCAGAAACATTTTTCTTATATTAAATTAATCGGATTAATATGATTGGACAAACATAGAGTTTACTAAGTGAATTTGGAGGACCCACCCACTAGAAGTGGGCCATACAATCCCACAATATTAAAGAGTTGTGTGTTACTGTGTTTGTTAAAAGTATTTAAGTAGACAAATCGCTTTTTAAAAACATTGACTAGCACCCGTGTTAGGTGTTTTTGTCATTCCATTCCCCCCACCCTCCCACCCACGCACACAAACATAATTGGCAAGTAGCAACAATATTACTCTACGAAATGCGGTGGAAGCTCACAATTAAGTTTGAAGTTTGAACTTTATGGTCAAAACATTAACATAATCCTCATGTTGTTCATGGGTCTTCGAGTTAACTTGTCAAACTCAAAGCCAAACCCCGAAGTTAGAATAGGAAGCAGGTACTTGAGCAATAAATTTTTGGTACTACTGTTGCATCAAGATTCAGTGCATCCCACCAATAGGAGTATTACACATCATAGGAGAGAGAAAAAATTTGACAGAAAAAAAAAACTCTAGTTGACATGTAATATTTCTATTGGTGAAATGTACTGAATCTTTGATGCAACAATAGCACCAAAAGATTTATTCGTAGTTGAGGTGTTTGCTAAAATTTTTGCCTTTTCATTCCGCTAGATTTTCCTCTGATTCTTACGTCAAAATAAAAAAAATGATCCACGCATAACAATTCCGTTCACATTTTCATTTTTATTCTCAATATATACATTCCAAGCTTCATCCTTCTTCAGCTTCAAAGTCAAGCCGCGCTCTGTTCTAAGTTCTCACTGCCGCCCAAAAAAATACGCGCTAATCTAATGTGAACTTGTTATACTTTGCTAATAAATAAAGCTATTATGTATACTCTATATTTATTATTTTTTTATTACATTGGAAAGTCAAAATGCACCATTCCGTCCATATAACCGACATTTCGCCACAGATCCTAACAAACAAATGGGGGCTATTGATTTGACAGGGAAAAAATGAAAAAGAATTAAAGAAAATATTTAAAAAAATGTTGTACCATGTAATGGGATTTTTCTTTAGCCATTAAATTTGTAGTTTAGTTAGTATCAGATAATTAAATAGGTGAGAATTAGAGTATAACACGAGATGTACAGGTCACTGATGATTCACGGATGAAGATCCAAGACAATGACTCCTCTCATGCAGCCTCTTTAGTTTGTGCACCAGCTAGCAACCATGATAGATAGCAACTGCCTTCTTGTTATTCTGTTAGTTAGAGTTAGTCTGTTAGCTTTCTGTTACTAGGAGTTAGTTTGTTAGCATCTTGTTATTTTGAAGTTAGTTATTGCATAGCCTTTATATATTGGTGAAGAGCTTTGTATAATTCAATTCATTGAATAATATGCAGTTTTCCACTAAGCTTTTGGTTTCTGTTATGGTATCAGAGCACATGTGAGCTCTGGTATTTCGCTTTCGTTTTCTTCTTCCTGCCTTTGAGTTACAACAATGGCGAATCCTGAATTTGGTTTAGATTTCAACACAAATCCTTCTCACCCACTCTTCTTGCATCCCAACGAGAATCCGTCTTTGGTACTGGTATCTCCACCACTGAACGGAAACAACTACCACACTTGGGCAAGAGGAATGACGGTTGCTTTGCTTTCAAAAAATAAGATCTGCCTTATTGATGGATCCATTGATCCTCCGGTAGCAGACGATCCAGTCTACCCACAGTGGCAAAGGTGTAACACGATGGTGATGGCCTGGATCCACCGATCTATATCTGATGGAATTGCTAAATCCATCTTATGGATTGAGCGTGCAAGAGATGCTTGGCTAGACCTGCGTGATCGTTTTTCTCAGACTGATATATTTAGAGTTTCGGATCTTCAGGAGGAGATCTATAAGCTGCACCAAGGTGATTCGACAGTAACTGAATTCTTCACTCGGCTCAAGACCATGTGGGATGAGCTTGAGAATCTGAAACCTCTTCCTAACTGCGAGTGTGATCCTCCATGTGACTGTGGAGTGACAGTGAAAATGCGAAATTATCGTGAAAAAGATCATGCAATTCGTTTCCTCAAGGGATTAAACGATCAATATGCGTCTGTCAGATCTCAGATAATGCTTTTAGATCCATTGCCTAATGTGAACAAGGCTTTCTCCATGGTTGTGCAACAGGAGAGGCAATTTGGCTATGATTCCAATAGTAGCATTTCAACTAATCCACAAACTTTTGCTGGTTTTAACAGTAATCATGCAGGTAATGATTTTAATTCACGAAGGAATCCCAATCAATTTACTGGGAGAAATGGTAGAGGTCAAGGACGTGGAAGATCCAATGGAGGTCGCGGAAATCGGATCTGTACACACTGTGGTCGTTCAAATCATACCATAGAGACTTGTTATCAGTTGCATGGGTATCCACCTGGATACCGTTCACGAGTGCCAGAAATTCATGCTAGCAACCAGGTTTCCAATGTATATGCTGATACTCAAATGGATCATGTTCAACAAGTTGAGAACAACAGCCCTCAGCTCACACATGAGCAATACCAGAATCTTATGATACTTCTTCAGAATCCTACAACTCCCAATCCCTCCAACTCTACTAATCCACCTACACATGCTGCGAATATTGCACAAGTTTCACATACTGACACAAACACTTCAGGTAAATCACATAATCAGTGGATTGTTGACACGGGAGCCACTGATCACATAAGTTTTTCTATTTCAAATTTTTCTTTCCTTCGCAGCATTAAGCCCATAACCATTAAATTGCCTGATGGATCACACGTGACTTCACACCAGTCTGGTTCTGTAACTTTGTCACCAAAGCTTACACTGATAAATGTTCTATATGTACCAAGTTTCCATGTAAATCTACTTTCTGTCACCAAATTAGTTTCACTTCATGATTGTTATCTAACTTTTCATGGTCATTGTTGCTTGATTAAACAGATTTCATCCCAGGAAACGATTGGTTCTGCTGATTTACAGAATGGTTTATATGTGATAGTCCAATGCACAAGAACATCTCGAAGCCTTGCTGCACAAAGAACAAATGCTTGTCACTCCCTTACCAGTTCCAAGACACAAGAAAAATCCCTTTGGCATAGACGCTTAGGACATATCTCAGACACAGTATTACACAAAATGTCATTTCAATTTCCCTTTATAGATTTCAATCATATACATCCTTGTGATGTATGTCATCTAGCAAAGCAAAGACATATTTCTTTTCCTACTAGTATGAATAAAAGCAACAAGATATTTGATTTGCTGCATGCTGATATCTGGGGACCATTTTCCACACAAACTATCCATGGCCATAAATTTTTTCTAACACTAGTAGATGACTTCTCAAGGTTCACTTGGGTAGTATTAATGAAATCAAAGAGTGAAACGCGTAATCATATTCAGCATTTCTTTGCATTTGTTGAAAATCAGTTTCAAACAAAAATTAAAATCCTTCGTAGTGACAATGGACATGAATTTTCTATGCATGATTTTTTCTTACAAAAGGGAGTGATTCACCAAACTAGTTGTGTAGAAACACCACAACAAAATGCCAAAGTTGAGAGAAAACATCAACATCTTTTAAATGTAGCACGTTCTCTATGTTTTCAAGCTTCTTTACCACTTTCACTATGGTCCTATGCATTAACCCATGCAGCACATCTCATTAACCGAACTTGTTCACCAACAATAAATGATAAAACTCCTTATGAGTTGCTGTATAATACCATCCCTTCCCTTACACATCTAAGAGTTTTTGGAAGCCTGTGTTTTGCTTCCACTCTTCAATCTGGTCGCACAAAATTTTCCCCTAGAGCCCGTAAATCTGTGTTTCTTGGATATAGAGATGGCACTAAAGGATTTTTATTATATGACTTGTTATCTCATGCTATCTTTGTATCACGTCATGTAGTGTTTTACGAAAATCATTTTCCCTTCCATCTAGGTTCTGATCATTCTGCTACCATATATGTTTCACCACCTGATCTTACACCCTCCTTTGATACTGATTTTCATTTTCCAACCCCTCTTCCTGGTACTGATACTGTTGAAAACCCAGTCCCTACTCCTCCCATTATTCCAGTTCCTGATACTGCTGAAAACCCAGTCACTACCCATGATCCCGTTTCTTTGGAACCTTTACCTCCTGCCCATCCTCCTTCTCGTCGTTCGTCTCGTCTTCGTTCTGCACCAAAGTACTTGATGGACTATCACTATGGTCTTTCTGTTCTTCAGCACGATCCGTCACATCCAGGTTTGTCTTCCGTTTCTCCTTCTTCTTTTAACTCTCATCCTTTATCTTCTGTCGTTTCGTATGATGTTTGTTGTCCTGCTTATAAACACTTTTGTCTCAACTCCTCCACACACGTTGAACCTCGATCTTATTCACAAGCTATTAGACATATACATTGGCAACAGGCTATGCAAGCTGAGCTTTCTGCTCTCTCTCTTAATGATACTTGGTCTCTAGTTGAGTTACCTGATGGCAAACAACCCATAGGATGTAAATGGGTCTACAAGATCAAATACCATTCTGATGGTTCTATTGAACGCTATAAAGCCCGCTTGGTTGCTAAAGGATTCAATCAATTGGAAGGGGTGGATTACTTTGACACCTTCTCACCCGTTGCTAAACTTACTTCTGTTCGTACTCTCTTGGCCATTGTAGCCCTCAAAGGTTGGCATCTTGTTCAACTAGACGTTAACAACGCGTTTTTACACGGTGATTTACACGAAGATGTTTACATGGAGATTCCTCAAGGCCTTTCTGTTCCTGATTCTCACTGTAATCTTGTTTGTAAACTCCAGAAATCTCTCTACGGGTTGAAGCAAGCGAGTAGGCAGTGGTATGCCAAACTCTCTTCTGCCATGATCTCCCTTGGGTATACACAAGCCCATGCTGATCATTCCATGTTCACATTCACTTCTGGATCCTCGTTCACGGTGCTTTTGGTGTATGTTGATGATGTTATTCTTTCTGGCAACTCTACTGCTGAGATTGATCGTGTCAAGCAGTTTCTTCATCTCAAGTTCAAGATCAAGGATCTTGGTTCATTACGTTACTTCTTGGGACTCGAAGTTGCTCGTTCTGTTAAGGGTATATCTCTTAACCAACGTAAATATGCGCTTGAATTGATCTCTGAGGCTGGTCTTTTGGCTGCTAAGCCTGTTCTTTCTCCTATGGATGTCTCTTCCAAGCTTCGTCGTAATCATGGTGTTGCTCTTTCCGACGCTGCTCCTTACCGTCGTTTAATTGGGCGTCTATTGTACTTAACCACCACGCGGCCTGATATTTGCTTTGCCGTTCAGCAGCTTTCCCAATTCGTCTCTTGCCCAACCAATTTGCATTTGGCTGCTGCCCATCGGGTTCTGCGTTACCTCAAGTCCTCACCCAGTGCTGGTCTCTTCTTCTCTTCCACTGGATCACCATCGGTTCGTGCATTCGCTGATGCCGATTGGGCTTGTTGTCCAGACACTCGGCGTTCAGTGACTGGTTTTTGTGTTTTTGTTGGATCTTCTCTCATTGCTTGGCGCAGCAAGAAGCAGTCCACTGTTTCCCGTTCGTCTTCGGAGGCGGAATATCGTGCTCTGGCTAGTTTATCCTGTGAGTTACAATGGCTTCAATTCCTCTTTCAAGATCTTCACATTCCGTGGACTAAGCCTGCTTCTGTGTTTTGTGACAACCGTTCTGCCATTTACTTGGCTCATAATCCTACTTTTCATGATCGATCTAAACACATTGAGTTGGATTGTCATGTAACACGCGAGAAGATCCTTTCTGGTTTGCTTCGTCTCCTACCTGTTCCTTCATCTGCTCAGTTAGCAGACGTGTTCACCAAGCCATTGGCTGGTCACCTGTTTACATCCTTGATCTGCAAGTTGGGCCTTGTTGATCTCCTGCGTCCAACTTGTGGGGGGGTAACACGAGATGTACAGGTCACTGATGATTCACGGATGAAGATCCAAGACAATGACTCCTCTCATGCAGCCTCTTTAGTTTGTGCACCAGCTAGCAACCATGATAGATAGCAACTGCCTTCTTGTTATTCTGTTAGTTAGAGTTAGTCTGTTAGCTTTCTGTTACTAGGAGTTAGTTTGTTAGCATCTTGTTATTTTGAAGTTAGTTATTGCATAGCCTTTATATATTGGTGAAGAGCTTTGTATAATTCAATTCATTGAATAATATGCAGTTTTCCACTAAGCTTTTGGTTTCTGTTAGAGTATGTATTCGATATTTTTCAATATTATTTTGGGTGAGATTTAAAGTTTTAATATCGAAACTGTTCAAAATCGAACTAGTCAGAAAATGATGAACTAATTGGAATATCTTCAATTTATATAATAAAAAAATCTTATAAATATTAAACTTCTTAAACATATTTCATGAAACCATTATCTCCCTAGCACATACATCTCTTCTGGCTTTTAACTTTCTGTTTATGCACCGTGATATGTCATTATATGTGACTGTTTTCGCCCCATAGATATTGCTAGTTTACCAGATACAATAATAATCCTGATCCGCTAGGATCAAACAAAGAAGATGATGAATTGTGATTAAAAAATTGAGGATTAACAAATACCTTTTCTGTATAAGTAACTGTTGAGTTGGTATATAAAAAAAGGTTTTATATTTCTCATAAATGAGAATTGAAATCTCATGTTGTAGAGATAAAAAGCATGTGGGACCCATGTGTTAGTAAAAATTAGATGTAAGACCCATGTCAGCACGGAAATTGAAGGGTGTGTAAGAAAGTTTGAATTCTCATGTTAAATGAAAAATATAAAACCCATAAAAAAAATTTGAGAAAATTTTGGATATTGTAGTGGCTAGGGCCCCGCCCATCTTATTTGGGGCTGAGTGCGCCAAATTCTATTATCCATTACAAGTGTGTTATGAATGCGCAAGTTCCATCAATTATTTCTCCCAAGAAATTAGACCCCTGAATTAGCGGTGCTTCTGTGCTCCGGCCACAAAAAGCAGAAACAAATTCGATGATGCAAATGAAGTACGTGCCGGTGGTTCCCCATATCATTTATTGCTATTCTTATTTGGCATGAACTAAACGTGCTTATCCTCTTACAAGGAATGCCATTAAATCTCAACCGGTAATCGACTCAGTTAGATAACCTACCACATCAATGAGTTTTTAATTTAAGCAGTGAGTCATTAATTGAATTGCTTAAACTAAATTCATGTAAAAATATATATAATAAATATAAAATAAAAATAATATGACAACCAAAGTAATTTGACTTATTGATTAACATGTCATTCCCCTTTATTTAGATGTCAAGTTCAAATCACAAGAGTACAATTATAGTGGAATATTTTGCTACAATTTCTCAAAACCCGTTTAACTAAAAAATTGGTAGTATCGATTAAACCTAATTTTTTACCGATTCACCGATTTTTGACTAGGTTAAATGCATAATTGATTAATTGACTGAATTAGACCGGTCAGAGATCTGGTTCTTAATTTAATCGGTTCGACCAGTTGGGGGGCTAGTTTCAATAACATTGTCTATTATTGTCTCCCACTATTTATTTATTTTTATTTTCTTTTTCATTTTAAGGCCGTTTGCTTGAAACCGATTGCAACACCACTTCCAGCAAATTTCAAACAGATAGAAGCACTCAACTAAATAAAATCTTATTAATGGAATGATAGGATAAATGCTCTTTTTTAAAATAAAACAAATAAAAAACCAGAAAAAAAGAAAGACTCAAAGTCTGTTAACCTTACTGCATTCTTATTGTACTTTTGAGTTTTGACACATTAGGTAGTTAAAAATTTCAAATTGAATCTTTAACAACTGGTTTCAACTACTTGGAATTATTGGTTCACTTACCCTATTATTGACCTGACCTTGACCAAACCTGATCCATAAATATTTATTTTTCTGAATTGGATTTAAATACTGTCTCACTTTTATTTGAGTAAGTTTTAGACATGACTTATTTAATAATTGACCCATTGACCCAAAATTTAACTCATACCCATTATGTGAAAAAAAAAGTAAACAGAAAATAACAATCTCAGTTTCTGTTTAAATTATATTTTATTTTTGGAAAATATTGTATTTTATATATACACATACAACACACGAGATGAGTGGATATTATATGACATAAACATCACGATAATGATCTAAAGTTTCAAATTATGTAATGATATCCACACGAGATGACCAAGGCAATGAAAAAAATTGTTACACTAGTGTGAATAAAATACACCCATTAATGTGAAAGAATTAATTGATGAATATAACGTATTATCTAGCAATGATTTATAATTTTGATTAATTTACATAAAAAAATGTATATTAGTATCTTGGGAAGAAGTTTTGAACTTGTAGTTTTGCTATCTGATGATGAAAGAAGAATTGTTAAAAACTCAAAATCAACTTGTTCAGAATGCTAAACATATCCACGAGGAAGATGATTGTTCTTATTAGTGGGTGGATTAATTATTGCTTTTAGAAGGCTAAACATCTGATTTGATAGTGGTGGAGAAGCAGCATTAGTATTTAAATTTTTATCATGTAAATCATCCATCCATTTACTTGTACTTCCTGCTAACTCCCTATTCTCTCTCTTCTGTTTCCTCGAGAAGAAAATCAACCCACAGATTTGCAAAGCATTGAAAGGAGAATAAGAACTTATTCAAATCTAAATTCGTGATATGAAAAACTCGTCAAAGTTGATTGAGTTAAATGTGACAAGACCAATATGCAGTGCAGCATTTGTAAAGAGCATATGGATAAATAAACAAATTACATGAGTTTAAAAATTAAATCAATAACTATAAAAAAAATCAAATTAAAAATAGATTTTGAAACTAAGTCAAAAATGGGTCAGGTCGAATTTGACCCGATTTTAAAACAAAGTCAGACCCACTTTAGAAATCAAGTCAGGTCAGATCCGACCCAATTTTGAACTAGTTCAAAAAAATTCAAACCAAGTCAGACCTGACTTAGATCAATTTAAATCGGGTCGGGTCAAAATACCTGATCGATAAAAACCAAGTTGGGTTGGGTCGGCACAAAAATCTGATCCGACCTGACCCAAGCACACCCCCACGTGGAACTAGATATGTAAGTCAAAGCAAGAGTGTTCACCTACGTGACCACGTGCATTACCAATTTCTATATTACATGAATTTTCCGTTGATGAGGAGATAATTTTGCGAGGATGTCTTTGGTTCTGTTGATTGGAAACTATATATACTTAGATAAGTTCTTGTTGCAATTAATCAAAGGCTAAAATTTAAATATTTTCATTATGATTTACTCTAGGGTAAAGTGTGTGTCATTTTAAATGATGTAAAGTTGTGTCATTTTAAGAGAGAGAAAGAGATAGATAAAGGAGGACAGAGAGTTGACAAAAAAATAAAAGGTGTGGGTCCTATCTCTTTGTGAGAGTGAAAGGATATAAATTGTGTCATTTAAAAGGATAAACATTTTTTCCTTTATTCTATAATCATTTAGCTCATAATTTTATTTTTCTTTTTTATCACTCATCTCTTGTGTGGTTTTATTCATCCAAATTGATCTAAATGCTATTTAAATTTGCATAAACTGTTTATTTTGTCTCATAAACATCAACTCAAATATTAGATCCTCTTTCACTCTTTGACTATGTCTTTTTTCAAATATCAAACTTCAATTTCATCATTTAGAAAGTAGATAGATTTGGAAGAAAAATTAATTAGGGCAAGAGTTCAAGAAATAACTTATTGTTGTAGATATACTATCTAGTTTAAGCGTATTATGCATTATGTCCATTCATTAGAGGGATTCTCAAGTAGCTGACATATATAATCAAGGTCTTCACCCTCATTAAATTTTTTTTATCAATCTTACCTTAGACACTACATTTTCACTTTTATTGACTTGAACGTTAGAGTGGCTTGCAGGTGTACCTCCCTATTGTTCTATCAGAGCACATCGAGGAAAATATATCACCACCATTAAGCCTATACCATGGAAGCTAGCCTAGCATAACCTCGCATCATGTCCAGGTAAATATATCACTTCGAGAGTGATATGTGTAACATCCTCTTAATATTTATTTATATTTAATAGTAATAATAAATAAATAAAAATATCTGAGAAAATAAATCTAGAAAGATTAACTGGGAATACTAACATCTTTCATTGTTTATACATGGATGGAAGTCAGTACAAATATTTTACACTAAATATTTTACATCAGTTCCATACACATATTACATTCCTAACTACATCAGGTTACAATGTTTATTCTACATACTTCTCATTCTAGTCTAGCCTATAGGTGTAGGACTCCACACTGCCTGCATGGATTATGGCTGCTGCTCCTTGGTTTCCAACTATTATGTACAATTCCCAACGATCGTCATAAAAATAAATATTCACAGTCGATCATTCTCTAGAAAAAGATAAGTTAGGCATGATGGTTTTCTGGAAAGGTTAGCACAAAATAAACAAATGTGAGATAATTTTCAGTAATATTGAGATGTTCAAACTATAACCAATTCCAGCCATAATAATGGAAAATATCAATCTCCCAAGTTTATTTCATAACTGAAATAATGACATAAATAATAAATAATAATAACAAATTGTGTAATATTTAACAGAAGCCAATTTAATTCCCAATTTTGTGGTTCTTCTACTTGTGAACAGTTATGATATGGCGGAGCTCAAGCCATGATAAGACGTCCTTACCCTAACTACCTGATCTCAAACTTTTGAGGGTCAGTTCACAGTAGTAACATACAGTTAAAATTTACACATCCTCTTAATATTTATTTGGTACCAAATAATTTATTATATCTTACTGCTAAGGAAAATTTAAAATTTGATGAAAATCACAATAACATGAGAGGTAGAATAAAATTAAAAGACATATTAAGGTAGGACTATAGATGCAAATAATATTAAATAAGAGAAGAAATCAAAAAAATATTTTGATTGAATAACAACATTACAATTTTCAAAATAAATAAATAAAAAGAATATAACTAAAAGGAAGAAAATAGAGAGAAAGTTCTACTATCTCAATATTACCTTTCAACTATTCTATCCTCATCTTCTTCCTCTTTATTGCTCTATGTGAAAAATTTTCAACTTTTCTCACTTTTTCTGTAACATCCCTTGCTGTTAACTTTTGTAAGGAATATTACATGATTTCTTATATACATATATCATATATGTTTTCGCTTTATGCATCGTCAGTGAGAAATAAAATGGAAAGGAGTTAACGTTATTTTTTTTTTGGTGAAAGGAGTTAACGTTATTTAGTTAATACATATTGATATTAATAACAGTAAAGAAAATTATATAAACATCCACCAACATTACTTTATAGATGATGTTACGTCAGATACAAAAGGAAGTTATTTTACATAGGTCCTACAGTCTACTAAATATTACATCACTTCAGTTTATATTTTACATCACATAATTATACAATACAAAGTCTTATCCTAATCTAGCCTATATGTGTAAGTCTCCAGACTTCCAGCATAGAATATGGAAGCAGCCCCTTGATTTCCTACTATGATATAAAACTCCATGCGGTCCTCATAAGATTAAATATTGATACTCCATCCTTCACCTGATAAGCTTAGACTAGGCATTATGATTTTCTGGAAAGGTTAGCACAAAACAAACACACGTGAGAAAATTCTCAGTAACAGTGAGATTTTTTAACTATAACCATTTTCAGCCGTAATAACGGAAAATACCATTCTCTCAGATAATTTAATAAAATGAAATAATATAATAAATAATACATTGTGTAATATTTAACTGAAGCTAAATAATTTTTCAACTTTGTGGTCTTCTGCATATGAAAGATTTATTGTGGAGGAGTTCAAACCACAATAAGGCATCTCTTACCCTATAATCGTCTGAACCCAAACTCTGTGGTTCAGTTCATAGCAGTCTTCATCAGTTAAATTTACACATTCTCTTCATAATTATTTGGTACCAAATAATTTGTTAACATAACAATCAGTTGCTGAAAGACATAAAATTTAAAAGGAAACTAATATACTGCAAGATAATAAAGTCAAGGAATAAACTTAAACAAAAGAGTAAACTTAAACATAAGAGTATATAAGGAAAAAGTTCGATAAGATGATAGAGGTATAAAAATTAAACATCATTTTAGCAAAATGATGGAAAAATATGAGAGAACATATTTTATACTTACACTCAAAGTTACCTTCTGCTTCTGTTTCGTCGCTTTCTTACTTTATTTCTCTTTTATTTCTTATGGACAATGATGTGTGTGTATATATATATATATATATATATATATATATATATATATATATATATATATATATATATATATATATATATATATAAGGAGACTTGTTTACGTTTAAGTTGCATCTCGTTAGATTCGAACGAAGTAGAAACTAAGTAATCATTACTTCAGATGATAACTATCCATGTTATCAACAACGTGAAAGCTTCTAGAAGTATTTCGTAAGCGTTTATCAAGTGCCTCCACGTAATACTTAATACGTTTTAATCTTTGTATATTATTATTTATTTATTTTGTTATTAACATATTATATTTTATGTAATTTATTTTAATATTTAATTACTTATTTCTTCTTCTTCTTATTACTATTATTATTATTATATACATAAACATATATATATATATATATATATATATATATATATATATGGGTTTTGATTTTCTCATGTTGCATTAGAAATGAATTCTCATGTTGTGACTCAATTGGTGGTGGACCCCACATTTATTAAAAAAAGAAAAAGAAAAGAAAAGCTTTGCACACAAATCGAAGGGTCACAAACATGAGAATTCAATTCTCATGCAACATGAGAAAATATTTTCCCTATATATATATATATATATATATATATATATATATATATATATATGTTCAACGTAAAATTGACGCGGAAGGCGCCACTATTTGGCGCTAAAGGCGTCATTTATTTTTTTTTACTATTGGCGCTACTGGCGCCATTGTTGGTGCTAATGGCGTCAAATTTTTTTATTTTTTATTTTTTGAATATTGCATTTTCTATCAGCCGCGCCCTTTCTCAATCTTTCTTTTCTAACAATATGAAAAGGACAACAACTATATATATATAGTCACATTTGGAAGTTGATTCATTCCCATTTTTTTTTATCATGCATCATTTTACTTACCTCACCCAATTGACATCATCACATTCTAGTAACTTGTAATTGTGGCTTGGAGGGGGGTGTTCCACATGGCCCCCTCCTTGCCATATATATATAATACTATCTTATGTATTAATTTAAAATAATAAATAATATTTATTTAATTCTTAATAAATAATAACTATAGTATCATTATTATTTATTAATAATGATTTAGGAGGGTGTAGTATTATATTTAACTAAAATAATTTATAATAATTTTAAATAAGTAAATTATACATAACTTAATATATATATATATATATATATATATATATATATATATTTTTATTACTAATACTAATTTATTTATTTACAACAAACATATTAATATTATTGATAATAATTTATTTATTCAATATTATTACTATTATTATTATTATTATTATTTTATACATTATTACTTTGATTATTATTATTATTATTTTATTTTATCTTTATTTGCTTATTACAATATGCCTCCATGCTCCTTAGGTCAACATTTTATATGATCGGTCAACCGATTGATATTTCATCAACTTGGAGAGTGATATGTCTCCATGCTCCCCTGGTTGACATTTTATATAGTCGGTCAACATTTCATCTCGATCATCAGCAAGTGCAGATGCTCAATAACGCATCTATAGTTCATTCGTAGACCCTTTATATCTCTTATTTTGATTAATATTTTTCTATAAACACCTTAATAATTAACATATAGCATCTTCTTGCAAGTTTGTATACTCCATGTGTTTCTTAGTTTATTGCAACCACAACTACAAGCAATGTAAAAGTCCTAACTCTGTTAGGCAATCTTCAAAAGTCCCAAGGAAGCTAGGTCGATCTCCATTACTCCAAGACTTAACTTGGCTATGAATTCTCCAAGACGTGGCATGGCCACACACTCTCCTAAACTTGTCAAGGCCAAGCATTCTCCAAGACCTAGGTCGGCTAGGCATGCTTCACTTACTTTTCTATGAATGATTATTTACATGATCACCTCACTCACTACACCAATATATTAGTTATATTTGAATGTTGATCGCCAAAGTTCTGATTCAGTTAGGCACATTATCAATGTTATTTGTTATAGGTTAAAACTAAAATTTCGAGGTATTAACACCTCCATCTTCAATCCTTGAAGAAAGGCTCCAAACATCATACTTGCTTGTTTAATTGAAAGCTCTAGAAGAGCTAATTTGTGATTACCAAGGACCAAATTGGCTATAAATAATATCATATTGAGACTATAAATGATGGTAAAATTGACTATTATTACAAATATTGCAGGTAAGAGATGTGTATCAAAAGGGAAAAATTACCTATTTTTCTTCTATATATTCTACACTAAAATTAGCATGATATAAAAACATGCCTTGGTAAATCAAAAGAATATTGATTATAATGACTTTATTATTTGGCATGACCGGTTGGACCATCCCAGATCAAATATGTTGCGAAATATTATTGAAAATTCATATGATCATGCATTGAAGAATCAAAAGATTCTTCAATTTATTGAATTTTCTTGTACTGCTAGTTCTTAAGAGAAAATATCACAGATAAAGTTGAGATTCAACTTCTTGCATTTTTAAAAATGCATATAAGGTGAAATATATGGGGCCATTCACCCATCATGTGAACCTTTCAAATATTATGAATTTAATAGATACATCTATAACATGGCCGCATGTTTGTCCATCTTGACATTTGTGAGATTGTTTGCTCAAATGATAATATTAAGAGCACTATAAAGACAATTCATCTTCATAATGCTGGTGAATTTAATTATATATTAACAAAATAATTTATTAAATGTCTCCAATTGATGGCTAGAACACTGCCTATAAGAACAAAGCTCCCTATTTTTGCATGGAGATATGCCATATTTTATTTTGCACGCATCATGCCAATAAGTTATCATCTTCCAATTACACTGGCTTATGGTCAGGAGCCAAGTAATTTTTTTGATGTGAGATTTATATTCCAATTACTCCACCACAACGCACAAAGATGAATCCCTAAATATAGTTGAGAATATATGTTGGATATGAATCTCCTTATATCTTGAAATAATGACTGAAGATTTAGTTAATTCAATAATGGATTACTGTTATCAATCTTTCCAACATAAGGGGAGAGAATAAACAGTTGGAAAAATATATTAGTTAAAATGCATTATCATTATCTTATATAGATCCTCGCACAAAACAAATATGAGAAAATGATATTATATATCGATTGCCTGATGGTTTAATTGACCAATAAGTCTAATATTCCAACTGTAAATGCTCCAATTCATATTGGTCATAATATGGAGACAATTCTTAATCCTAAAGACACAATTTTCATTAAGTCTCGAGGAGGTTTAGGTACCTGAATATAAATGAAAATGAAGAGATCTTTATTGTTTATATCATTACAGGAAAAGTTGGAACCGTAAAGATATAGTTGTCGACAACTTTTTTGTATAAAATGAAATGATGAAATAAGACGAGGATCTTAAAGATAAATTTGTTGATGATGATTGGCCAAAAATATAAAGACACAATTCAAATTCAAAGTTTTTGGATCTATAATCCAAACATATGAAGGTATAAAGCCCAGTACAAATGTGCACAAATTATAAGGAGAAAATTAAGTCGGAAGATATAAAACATGATTTGTAGCACAATGATTTTCACAAAAGTCTGGCATTTATTATATGAAAATATCTTCTCTTGTGGTTGATGAAATCACCTTTAGATATCTTATTAATCAGGCAGTATATGAAAAATTGGCATGCGTCTAATGGATGTTATTATAGCCTATTTATATGGCTTATTCGATCGATAATGGAATTTATATGAAAATTCTAGAAGGATTTAAAACTCTGGAAGCATATAAGAATTCCCAGGAAATTTGTTGAATAAAACTTCAAATATCATTAAATGGATTAAAGAAATAAAGGCATATGTGGTATAATTGCCTTGATAAAATATTTATTAGTTGATTTATAATTTAAAGAGATTGTACATGGATAAAGCAAACCCATTTAGTACCCCAATGGTTATGAGTAGGGGTGTTCATCAACCAATCCAAACCGGTTCAAACCGCAGTAACCGAACCGAAAAACCGATAATCGAATAAACCGAAACCAAAAAATCGAAAACCGAAAAAAAACAGCAAAATTTAATTGGATTGGATTGGTTTTCGGATGGGTTGATGAAAACCGATTCAATCCAAACCGATCCAATATGTTAATTTCCTTCTACCTACTTGGGTCTTTCCCCAATCATAACCCAAAAATTTCTAAACCCAAGACCCATTAACCCATCAACTAAACCCAAGAAAAAACCTAGTCACATCTCATCAACAAAATTTCATATGTGTAGAACTTCATATCTCATTACCAAAAAAACAAACAAACAATATTATCGTTTACTGATGCTTTTGTATTTCAATTTTTTTACAAAGCCAATATATATAAAAGATGTTATTTGTACAATAATCATGAAACTAATTTTAGGATGTTCAAAAAACCGAAAACCGATCCAATCCAAACCGAAAAAATTGGATTGGATCAGATCAGATTTGAAAAAAATCCAAACCAAATGAATGATTATATGATCCAACCGAAGAGATTGGATCAGATGATTTTTGCTTCCAAAATTGATGCAATCCAGACCGCGAACACCCCTAGTTATGAGATCGCTTGACATAAATAAATTATCCATTTCACCCTCATGAAAAATAATATCCTAATCTTAAAATGCTATTACGACATAATATATAACATGATAAAGGAAATTAATTATATAGCTCAATTAAGGGGATATATTATGATGATATAAACTCATATGATAACTACAATTCAGAGGGAGAGTTATAAGAAATGCACTTTTTTTTCCATTCATCAAGTTTTAATCCCATTGAATTTTTCTTGTGAAGGTTTTTAATGAGAAATTCTATTAGTATATAATTAAGGGTGAATATCCAAGAGGGGATCTATGGAAGTATTAATAAAGTGAATGTTCGACTTTCTAACCCCACATCTTCTCCCTTTATATCCTCACATTTTTTTCTTTCTTTCTTGTTTGTGAGCCTATTAGTAGGATCTAACTCTTTTTCAACACGGAGATACTATAATGATAATAATGCAGGTTATTTACTGAACCATACAAAGGCATATCCCAAACAAAATTTTGATTAGTGGAAGCACAATTATTCCATGGAGTTCAATAAATTTGCTCAAGAGATAATTTGGCAGACATCGCTTCACTCAAGTTTTGAGAAGCTGATATATAAGGCTCAGAGACATTAAATGATGTTATCATCAGGTGAGTAAAATATATGCTGCACACCTTTTTTTTTTTTTTCTTCACCAAGATTTTATTCCATTGAATTTTACAGGTAAGATATTTATTGAGGCAACTTACAATACATATTATTAGAAATATATACTCTTTTTCTATAGATCTTGTATAAAGAGCATGAGAATACAATGAAAAAATTTATCTATGCTCTTTTCTTTCCTCTATTTCTATCTCTGTAGTTCTTCTAGTTTTCTATTATTTTACAACAAAATTATTCTCATCAATGAGAGTGTGGTTTGCTTCAGAATCATTTATGTCTACGTGTTTTTTATCACATATGTCCCTATGCTTTGTAAAATATAAAAAATCACATGGACATATGTGATAAAAACATACCCTTTTGCAAATCACATGAACATATATGATAAAAAACACACGGAGACATGAGTGATCCTAGAGAAAATTACATGGAGATTGCTCAACTTTTTCCAATTTTTAACACTATTATATACTCAAACTCGATAGCACTATTAGGATGAAATAAATCCGTGCAAGTTATCCACGGACACCTACTTGATTATAGGTTTTTTAGTTTAACGATTATTTTCCCAATATTATTATTATTATTATTTTAAAAAAAACTTTTGCATCTCGAGCGCTTTCTACAGTGAAGGCGTATCGAAATCCCATATTTGCCCCTGTATTTAGCGTTCGGACATTTATATCAAAGAGGTATATAATGAACTTCAAACGCGAAACCTATCTCTCTCGACTTCGCATTCTCTCATTTTCTCACTTCGAACAACAAGAAAGCCAGAAACTCACTCTCAACCCTCAGCTTCCGGCGGCTTATCGGCGAATTTCCGGCGATCCAGCGACACCAACCACTTCCAGCGAATTTTTCTTCTTCCAGTAGAAAGGGTTGGCACCTTCTGCTTTCTTCAATTATTATTATTATTTTGATAGTTTGCTTTCTTCAATTATTAATTGCTCTGAAATTATTAACTTATATTCATTGGTAGATATAGCCCTCTAAATCCAATGCTTATTAGATAATGATGGCATCTCTGAAAATGACCATTGGCACGTTCCTAAGAGGCTAAGTCCTTATAGCAGCTTTTAAATTTTAATGTTCAAGCACAGGGGACCAAGGAATCGTAGGAAATCAAAGGCTATATGGAATTGTAATACTATGTTAGCTGCAATTCTGGGTATTTAGATGGAGCCTAATGCCAATATTTATCAAGAAATCTTTGCCTCTTATATTGAATAGGGTGGATTTAATTAATATCAAACAGATTTAATTATCTTGGATGCAAGGTTGAAGCAGCGGTAAAGCTATGCTCCTTTGTGACTGAAAAGTTATAGGTTTGAAATTCAGGAAACAATCTCTTTGCAAATATGCAAGGGTAAGACTACGTACAAAGATTGTTCTCACCCGAACCCTAGTTAGTCGGGGTTTAATGTGGAGTGATTTTTGGATTTAATTATCCTATTTGAGGTTTAATCTCAAGTATGATTGTATAAATGCTCTACTTATGTTCCTTGAATCCTTGTTTGGATCGATGGTGATGATAAATTTAATTATGAATGAATATTTTTATTTTTGAGCATTTATATGTGTAGTATGTCTATGTAATAGGTTCATGCATAGGGCTTCGCTGTTGCGCTATTCTGCTATAGTGTCGTTTGATTACTATGATCATGATACGGACCATGACTCCCATAGGCACCTGGATGAACGGAGGGGGAGGGAAGAAGAGATCCGAGAGAGAAGAGAACCAAGAGAGAGAAGAAGGCCACAGTGGTTAGGGGGTTTCGTGACCGACAAAAGTGGCTAAAGGAAAGGAATAGAAGAGTGTAGAAAGGCCTGGATGGTGGGGGCCCACTTACTTGTATTTTTCTTTAACTATCAGAATATCCTTTGGGCTTGTAGCTGAGGCCCAAATCCTCTTTTTCCTTGCAGTTACGTGTGATGCTTTTATGGGTGTTGCCTTTTAAATACCAGTAGGGGAGTATAGTAGGGTATCGAATTTCTGTTGTAACAAACTCTATCTCTTTCTTTTGAATTTCTGGAGTTGCCGGTGCTCTCGAATCGCCATTGAATTAAAATACGTACTATTCAGTCTCAATTGTTCTTTCTAGATAGTTTAGACTATCAGATCATTATGTATTGGCAACATTTATCAGAATGAAGATCTATAAAAGTTTTAGGCTTACCAGAGTTCGTATTAATGAAAGTGCATTGGCAACATTTATCAGAATGAAGCTCTATAAAACTGGGAAACAAGAAACCTGCATTTGTAATTAAGATGTCTACCTGTTGCTTCAATGTAGCTAAACTTCTGGTATCCATTGGAGATTGTGGAGACTTCAATTGACTGGAAAATTCCAATTAGACCACACAATATAACCTGTCACATACTTAAACATCAAATATGTCAAAACTAAGGTACAAATTCAATTTTTGTAATGTTCTTCAGGTAGTGTTCAATTAATAGATCACTCGGTTAGTAATATCAAAAGCAACTCTTTCTTAACGAAATACATGAGAAATTGAGAATTACTAGATCCAATTTTCATTCTCCCTCCCTGTATGGACACTGGGCCATTTTACTTGTTACTGCATACATTGTAAGTATCTTTTGTCAAGGTTTATTTTAAATGTATTTTTCCATGCTCTTAGACCTCATCACATTATTTAATTATTTTTGCTAACAATGGCCAAAGTATTTGCTAGATTCTATTTGACAAGTCAATTTCTAGTATGTGCCTTAGTAACTTGGATGTTATATAAATGTAGGTATCGTAGTCACTGTACTGAACTTAATGAATGCAACTTATTTTCTTGCATAGTTCCTGTTCAGTAGATTTAGGTTTGCAGTTAACAGAATTTTTCTTTTTCCGCTAATTGATAAATGATGTCTATAGTCTAGATAGCACGTAGCAGTTTGTTCCAATTATGTATTTGTCGGCTTCTATTATGCGACTAGCTTCTTGGATAATACAATATTTCTTCCACAGGGGTATATTTTCAGATCACGACTTCTTGTTGAAATGATGTTAATACTTGTGCTGAATTGCGGTGTTCTACTTTATTGGGTTTGGTTGTTTCTGTCTTGAGTCACTACTGAGCATGAATTATTCATGTTTTCTTAATCTTAACACAGTAATAGTAACTTGGTATTCTCTTGACTCTATTTGTGCTTTCCTGTTTGACTGTTAAATTTTATATTTGCTGCAAGTATACATGTACTTGTGCTATTTTTTTATTATATTTTTTGAAAAAATCCTTTTTTTTTAAAATATCTCTATTTTATAAAAACTAGTGGGCTGACCTATAGGGTGACTAAGAATGGTCTATACTTTTTAAAATCTAGTGGTTTGGCCCTTAGCTACGTGGCCTTTTAAGCTTTTGGCTTTATGGCCCTAACTCACGTGAGGTAGGGCAGGTTGGGTGGACTGGACCATATTGACAGCTCTACATGCAAGTTTTCAAATTGAAGAGAAGATTTTGGTCAACTTTAATTTTTGCTGCCTCATGGCTATTGGCTCCAAATTGGAGTGCTGCTGATAGTAACAAGTTCTGTGATTTTGCATTTCATTGTAATGGAACTGCAACAATAGATGCTGTTGTGGAAGGTCTCATTGATAAAACTTGTTTTTATTTAATATTAGAGCTGGCGAATGAAGTTCTTGAAGTTTCTCATTGATTTTTGTTGTCTTGTTTATTAGTTCAAGAAGAAAGATGTTTAAATATATTTATAAATGTAATGACACGGTTCTAGCTCAAAGTATATTTATTTGCAGTTTGCTCTTTCGATGAGTTGAAAGAAAGTGCAAGAGCAGCAAGCTGGAGGATTGGATGGCAAAGTACTATGACATTGATGATATTATCACGGAGGAAGAGGTAGTTTTCAGACTCTTTTAATTTGTTTCCAATTGATATATGCCAGATTCAATAAGGGATGCTAGTTTAGAGATATTTGATTTTTACAAGGGAAATGTTTGCTACATTAGTTAGCCTTAAGATGCTATGTGGCTCATGATGCTTTGGGCTGTTGTTAGTTTATAACAGAATTGACTCATTGTGTCAACAATGAGGATATAGAATGCAACCTAATTCCTTATCCTAATACTACAATTTGTTATGTTATGATCACAGATTGTGTCAGTTATGTTTCAGAAGGCAGCATCTGGAGTGGGAATAGATCCCAGTTCTGAGACGGACTTTGTAAGAGTTGTTGACACAATTTATGTATTTCAAAAGGAAAGAATTGCTGGCAGTAGCACCAGAGGTGCTTGGTGGAACTTTATAATTTGACCTCACTTTAGAATGTTTGATTTTCAGATTGAAGCAGGCTCAAAAGTTGAACTGCCTTTTTGGCTTGCTCGTGAGTTACAGTTGAGACAAGCAGTATCAGTCAATGTTCCTTATTGTTTCAATCAAAAGTAATAATCATTTTATGTTTTTTGCAACTTATAAGCACATTCCATTATATAATATAGCATTTCATGACATTGAGGAAACACTTTTTAAGTAGACTTCTATTTTTGTTACCCCTAGAATGCTTTTGCAGACCTTTCTTGTTAACTCCTGTTTCTAGAGCTTTAACTGGATTTGGAGCCAATCTTTTCTTTAACCTTATTTTTCAGATACATTTAAATTAATTTCTCTTAAGTGCATGGCATTGTGGAAATATGGAAAGCAACCAATTATTCAATAATCAATTTGCATGGCTTTCATGGAAGTTCTAAAAACTAATAGCGGCATATGCATGCAAATCTGCATTGGCATTCACACCCATATGTACTGGAAGAATATTGATAGATTGATGGTGTTATTATTTGATACTTAATATTTAAGTTAAAGTGTTAATTTTTTTTATCTTATAGTTGGTGCTTCTTGATTTCAGAACAAGGTTAGAGATCCAAGCTGATTCAGCATATGTAGATTTGAGGTCCAGATGTCCATTCTTTTATGAATTTGGTTGCAAGATAGCACCTATGTAAGTCTCACTTATGCCTGTATTTTCTTGCTTGCATCATCTTAAAGAGGTGTTTATTTATTTTTGGCTTTAGCTTCACTCATTTATTTTAATATATATTCTTGCTTAGTTTTGTCTTGGAAGATAGTATATGGCTGTCATATGTCCTCATCCTTCTTATCTAGAATGAGCCACGGAATCTGAAAATTTTGTTATTGCGGAGTACTTACAGGCTCATAGCATCTCATTCAAATCCTTATCACAAAAAACTCCACTATATTCCTTTACGAAGTTTGGCAACTTGTTCTGTTAGCAATCTGATCTCCCCCTCCTCCTTTTTTTTTTGTCCAATATTCTGCTCCACCCTTGTGGCACCAGCATACCTAGAGAAATGAAAATTTTCCATTTGATCCAAACTTAAGGTAATAAACAATGCTTAACAATAACATAGATCATTCTTAGTTTAGCAAAACATTAGAGTTGAAATTTATTGTATTTTGACTGTTAAGATTAACTCCAGAGGCGGCATTTGTCTGGTATAATCCACAACAAACGTGAATATAAATAGAGAGAAGTGCATATTTGTTTGTTTTTTTTTTAAAATTATATCAATTCAAAGTCTTCAAATGATGTTTTATATAATTTTTCTGATGAATTGTTTTATATCATTTTAGTTACAGTATGATTGAAATATCTACCATGTACAAACTACTTCTGAATTTATTAATTTGATCATTTATTTTTCATTTATGACAGAGTTGCCGATAGAACCATCGGGTTTCTGTTGTTGTCTGCATTTCAGAATAGGTATAAGGAAGTCCTCACTAAGGCACATAGTTCAGCATTTGCTGCTGGTTCCAAATTCTGGACTATTCTGACAAAAGAGGAGATCAATTGTGAGACTTGTTCCACTTGCTATTTGAAACATGCTTTTTTGTTTTTTTGTTTTTTTGGATACATGAAACATGCCTTTAACATTCATTTATGTGGTCTCATCTTTTTCCCCTCTCATGCACGGGGAGATGTTCAATTAATTCTTGTTTGGTGTAATGCTTTTTGTAGTGTATGAGACGGCTCAATCCGCAATGGCATCCTTCAAGAAATGGCGAATGGGGGGACCCATGTTTCAGATAGCTTCTGTTCTGAGAAGAAAGAGAAAATCAAATGAATAGTTGCTTTCTAACCTTACATTTGTTTAGGGCAATTGATTTGGACCTGCAAATTGCAAGATGTGTTGAAAATGGACAGAAAATGTTAAATTACTTATTATATCCTTGTAAAATTAATACAATGTGTTGTAATTTTAAATTGCTTGCGTAAGGTTTATGAACACGAGAATTTATTATTATTATTATTATTATTATTGTTTGAGAAACGGGGCTAACAGCTCAAAACCTAATATTTTCAAGCAGCTTGATTCCAAGTACTGGGTGTTGTCTACGAGATTATTTATAGTGGACCGGGACCACCATTTTTTAGGTGGTCCCTTAGTATAAATAGGAAGGTAATATTGGAAAAGAGGGAAAATGACAGGGATAAAAAAGGAAAGAAAAAATTAATGTTATGAGAGGGAGCACCCCGAAAAATTCAGTCGTCCTGGAATACATAAAATATTTACGTTGTCTACCATTTGTCCTACGTGTCGTTCTTCCCTTATAGGTCTGTGGCAGAGAATTGCCAAGTTCAGTCAGGGAGTATTGCATTCGAGGAACAGTATATGCGCGATTATTAGCATGTGACTGGTGTATCTATTGGAGATTGTTAATTGGTTTAGATATTGGAGATTGTTAGGATCTTAGAGATTCTGTTTGTAATTATAGATAATATTTGTTTTAGGAGTTTAGATATTGGAGATTGTTAGGATCTTAGAGATTCTGTTTGTAATTAGGAGTTTAGATATTGGAGATTGTTAGGATCTTAGAGATTCTGTTTGTAAGAGTTTGTTTTGCTCCTCTTTCCAGTACGTAGCCTTTGTATTGGTTTGCCTATTTAAAGGCTTCTTTTGAATATAATAGGAACACAATCAAAATACCAAGTTTATTTTGGTATCAAAGCATTCCTGATAAACCACGCTTTCCGCAAAGTTTGTGAAGACAAGTGTGAAAGCTAGCCCTACGAGTATGGCCAGAGAAGGAGCCAGCAAGTTGAAGCCGTCGGACCCGGCGTCCCCGTATCACCTGGCAAACTCAGATAGCCCAGGCATTTTGCTTACAACTGTATTGCTGCGCGGAGAGGCCAACTACGAAAATTGGGCTAAGCTCATGAAAAACGCACTTAAGGCCAAAAATAAGTTGGGATTCATAACCGGAGTCGTGAAGAAACCAGACGAGGAAGACGCAGAAGAATGGCGAGCTTGGGAGATGTGTAACTCGATGATCAATGGCTGGATACACAACACCATTGACCCAAAGCTCCAACCATTCATCAAATGCTTTGATGAGGTGAAGGATCTTTGGGACGACCTAAAAGAAAGGTATGCTGTGGAAAATTTCTCTCGTCAGTACCAGCTCAAAACGAGTTTGGCTAATATAAAACAACTTGGCAGCAGTGTGGGAGAATACTACACAAGGCTGCGAGGAATATGGGA
The DNA here is from genome assembly GCA_032173675.1 of Gastrolobium villosum. Lineage (NCBI taxonomy): Eukaryota > Viridiplantae > Streptophyta > Magnoliopsida > Fabales > Fabaceae > Gastrolobium > Gastrolobium villosum. Next base: position 149,752 of record JAVKPL010000728.1, read on the forward strand.
CGAGCTTGAAGGGAGCAAAGCTCGCAAGGCGTGTGCATGTGGAGATAAATGTGCATACGCGAAGGAGACTGAAGAAGAGAGGGAACATGACCGAGTCTACCAATTTCTTATGGGTTTGGACGAAACCATATTTGGCAACTTACGGTCACAAATATTGAATAGCTCGCCCCTGCCTTCTGTGAACAAAGTGTATGCCACGGTTACGCAAGAAGAAACTCACCGTAACATAGCGCGTAATCAAGAAGAAGAGAGCGAACGTGGTGGGCTATGCATCGCGTGTTGAATCCAAGGAGAAGATGGAGAAAACAGTGCAACGTGTGCCCTTTGAGAAACAGACTGAACGGTTCCCATGTCCTCACTGTGGAAAAACTAACCACGATCCTTCCAAGTGCTGGAATATCATTGGATTCCCACCAAATAGAACCGGTGGACGAGGGCGAGGAAGAGGACGTTCGGGGGGACGTTATATGCAGGAGCATGCGCATGCAGCGGTGACTTGGGATAACAACCAACGTGTGATGTCTAAGCCATCTGACACCCCGCAGCAGGTCACTACAAACTCGATGCTGACACCAGAAATTGTCAACAAGTTGATGGCACTGATCGATCAACCACGGTCATCAAGTGAAAAACTCTCTGGTAAGAATACTCATATCCAATGGCTTGTGGACAGTGGAGCCTCTCGTCACATGACAGGGTCCTTAAACCTTTTACAAAAAATCACAAATATTCAACCTTTGTGTGTAACCTTGCCAAACGGATATGTCACGTGTGCAAAAAAGGAAGGAACTGTTGTACTTGATGGACAATTAGATCTGGAAAATGTGTTATATGTGCCTCAATTGAGATGTAACCTGATTTCCGTCTCGCAATTGTTGAAACACAACAGAAATATAGTGACGTTTACTGATAAAAGTTGTTCTTTGCAGGACCTAATGCTGAAGAGGGAGATTGGTTTGGGTGAACTTAGTGATGGAGTATATGTGTTTCAGTCCACGCGTGCTTCAGCTTCAACAGTTCGAGCAGGAAAATCTGTGGAGTTGTGGCATAACAGGCTAGGACACCCGTCATATCAAGCATTATCTTTGATTCCAGAATTTAATTTTGTTTTGAATAAAGATGTAATTAATAAGGCATGTGAAGTTTGTCAACGTGCCAAGCAAACTCGATCTGTGTTTCCTTTAAGCTATTCCCGAAGTAAGGATTGTTTTCATTTAGTGCATTGTGATACTTGGGGACCTTACAAGACTTCTTCTTTCTCGGGTGCTCATTATTTTTTAACTATTGTGGATGATTTTAGTAGGAGCTTGTGGGTATATATGATGGCAGACAAAAGTGAAACTTACGATCGAGTAAGTAAATTCCTGGCTATGGTAACTAATCAATTTGGTAAGAGTGTGAAAACAATACGTTCTGATAATGGGACGGAATTCAAATCCAATAAAATAATGAGGCTCCTTAGTGAGAAAGGAATTTTGCAGCAAACCACGTGTGTCTATACACCACAGCAGAATGGTAGGGTAGAAAGGAGACATAGACATATACTTAATGTGGCAAGAGCATTGGTCTTTCATGCAGGTATGCCAGTTGAATTCTGGGAAGAAAGCATCCTCACTGCAGCGCATTTGATCAACAGAACACCCACAAAAATCCTTCAAGGAAAGTCACCTCATGAAGTACTAAATGGAGAAGCACCAGATTACAGTACCTTGCGCACATTTGGATGCTTGTGCTATGCTAACACCCGACCCAAACCTCATGACAAATTTGCCTCACGGTCACGACGTTGTGCCTTCATTGGGTATCCCACTGGACAAAAAGGTTGGAGATTGCTGGATTTGGAAACACAAGAACGATTTGTATCAAGGGATGTTACCTTTCAAGAAAATATATTCCCATTTCAAGCCAAACCAAGAGATGAGCCTGTGCCTAACTCACCTCCAGCACAACCCGCAATCGACAAGGAGACTATGGTGAGAGAACAACCTTCTGAACTTCCAATTCTTGAGGAACCAGTTTCGGAGGAAAGAGGGAGTGACTCTCGTTTGGAAAAAAGTCCTGATATAACAGCTTTCCAGCCTCCATTAGAAGATCGTCCGATTACAACGGAACATGCAGTGCAGCACTCCTCTCCTCAACGTCAACCACGTGCACGAAAGCCGCCCTCCTACCTGCAGGACTACGCGTGTCATATGGCTGAAACACATTCACCTCCCACCGTCCACACCAATCTCACCTCAGGTATTCAGTATCCAATGAGTAATTATGTTAGTTTGAATAATTTTTCTGCGCAACATCGAGCTTTTGTTGCAGCCATCGATGCAGGTCAAGAACCTAAAAACTTTCGCGAAGCCATGAATGACTCACGATGGGTGGAGGCCATGAGATTAGAAATTAATGCATTGGAGGATAATGGCACTTGGCACATCTCTGAATTACCTCCAGGAAAAGATGCTCTTCCAAGCAAATGGGTCTACAAAATTAAATATAAATCTGATGGAACTGTGGAACGCTATAAGGCACGACTAGTGATCGCCGGAAACCATCAAATTGCCGGAGAAGACTACAGCGAGACGTATGCACCCGTTGCGAAGATGGTGAGTGTTCGGACGCTGCTGTCAGTAGCAGCTGCTAAAAACTGGGACTTACACCAACTTGATGTGCACAACGCTTTCCTGAAT